>VYZU01077704.1:3733-15435 GCA_013401355.1 Ceyx cyanopectus
CAAAAAAAACCACAAACAACAACAACAAAAAAACACCAACAAATACTAGAGCAAGAGAAGGTCACAGTCTAAATGTTTTTATTGCCTAAGAAAAATCATCTGGAGTAGAGCAAGGTGAAATCTGCAGATACCCTGCAACGTTTTCTGGGATTGAAAGATAACCTGTTTCAGCACTTTCCTCACTGGAAAAGGCAAATCTTTTCACACACAATAGGATTTTTTCACTCTGGCAGGAGATATCAGTGCAGCAACAGTTGCAAGGCATTCCTAAGTAAAACAAGTGTATGAAGATGGAAGGCAGCAGCAAAATATACATCATGGTTCATTTTTTAAATTTCTCAGCAATATCATGTACTCCATGGACAGACACCAATTCTCACTTCCTTCTCAGAGATACCTTCCTCTGTTAAGATACAGAGATACATCCCACATTTCCAAACACTAAAGGAGTTACCTCTTTGGGTGAGTTACACTTCAGGATTTCTTAGGACTTAGAAAGCAAGAGAGAGATGCTTTTAGATTTGAGACAAGCAAGCTTAGCAGTTCTCAGTCTTCATGTGCTCAGCTATCCCTGCTAACAAAGAGTACAGATCACTTAGCTCTCATCTGTCAGGCTTGTAGCAGTAACTGTAAGTTATGCAACCCTAAGTGAGTAGTTTTCATACATTCATGCTCCAAGATTACAGTTCTAGGGAGAAAGGTACTTACTTCCTAATGAGATCTAATTTTAGATCTAATAGTTTATGTTTTTTATCAGAGAGCTATCCATATTCCACCTACACCTCCATCAGCCAACCATCATGGAAAAGCATTCCACTGGAGGAACAGCTTCTCCATACCACCAGAGCACAGTGAGCAGTAAATATGAGATCTAGTATTTGCATGCCTTGCTGAGCATCCTGACCATCCATTCAATTATCAGATACCTTCTATGACTCTCTTTACTCCTGTTATCTTTTATGAAGTATCATTCAAAACAAAAGCTATTTACTAATCATTTTAATGGTAGAGGATGTCACCCTGGTTGACCTGTTACCTATGTACCTACCCACCCATCCTGAAATCTTTGGGGTTTTTTAATTGAAAAGGATTGGGTCACAGCATATGGATTATTCATACACATTCTAGTGGTGCCAGGAAGGGATAGAGCAGCTTTCCTGAAGGGGACTAATGTTACTGCCTGCAGGATGCAGGAAAGGAAACAGGAAGAGGCGACAGGGAAAACAAGAAGGCTGAGCCTGATGAGGAGGTGAATTACTGCATGCAGAGAAGGTGAACACAGCTGATTGAAGTAAAGTTGTGTTTCTTTTATTACCTTCAAAATCAGAACAGCGTTATCTTGAAATCTGTACAGAAACAGATGTAACACTGATTTTAGAAATTTTTAAATCCCCTTTGATTTTTACTCCATTCTTTTTCTGTGAGTTTGACAGTAGCACAGCAGCAAAATAGACCTTTCAAAGGACCTTTGTTTAGAGGCTTGCTAATCAGCATGACTCATCCACTAATTCATCCCCTCAACTAATCTTACTCCTTAATGTTAAGCATGCTTACATTTCAGATTCTAAAGGGGAGGGGTAGTACTTCATCACATTCCCTGACAATGGTAATAACAGGCTTTTTTTCCCAAAACCCTCAGGATTGCCCATGGTTGCTGCTAAGACTTCCACTTTATATTCGGTGACAACAACCCCAGGCAAGGCTACTGGCTTGGGAAGAGTGACTGGTGATGAAAAGGACCTGGGGGTGCTGGTCCACGCATGACTAAATATTAGCCAGCAGTGTGCCCAGGTGGCCAAGAAGGCCAACAAGATCCTGGCTTGTAACAGAAATAGTGTGTCCATCAGGAGAAGGGAAGTGATTGTGCCGCTGTGCTCAGCACTGGTGAGTCCAGACCTCCAGTGCTGTGTCCAGTTCTGGGTCCTCAGCACAAAAAAGACATTGAGTTGCTGGAGCAAGTTCCGAGAAGGGCAACCAAGCTGGTGAAGGGTCTGGAAAACCAGTCCTGTGAGGACAGGCTGAGGGAATTGGGATTGTTTAGTTTGGAGGAGGCTGAGGGGAGACCTTATTGCTCTCTACAACTACCTGAAAGGAGCTTGTAGCGAGGTGGGTGTAGCCTCTTGTCTCAAGTGAATCATGACAAGACTAGAGGGAATGGCCTGAAGCTGCACCAGAAGAGGTTTAGACTAGACATTTGGAAGAATTTATTTACTGAAAGAGTAGTCAAGTGCTGGAACTTGGGATGGTGAGGTGGGGTTTTGTTGTTTTAGGGGTTTTTTTGCTAAGTTTTTTTTTTTTTCTGTTGATGGTTTTGGTTTGGCTTTTTTGTTGTTTTGTTGTTGTTGACAGTTGGATGTGGTGATCCAAAAGGTCTTTTCCAAATGTGACAATTCTGGATTCTG
Source organism: Ceyx cyanopectus (assembly GCA_013401355.1). Taxonomy (NCBI): domain Eukaryota; kingdom Metazoa; phylum Chordata; class Aves; order Coraciiformes; family Alcedinidae; genus Ceyx; species Ceyx cyanopectus. The sequence goes on from VYZU01077704.1 coordinate 6,136, forward strand.
TGATTTGAGGAGGAACTTTCAAACCTATGGGTCAACACAAACTTACAGATTCAGGATGTTTCACTTCACAGCTCTCCCATACTCACTTATCTTTCCTTTTTAAACAATCAGTTATATGAAATTTTTTTTCTGCACCATGCTACATGAAATCACATATCTGCAGGCAGATCTGCCACTGAACTTGACTTGATTTTTTTTTGTGTGTGTGTATCAGAAAACTGGAAAGGAGCAATCTATTTTCCATCAGTAGCTTAAATATATCTTAAATCCCTCTAGGCACATAGTGATTTGGAGAGAAACTTCAAGATCAATCTTACTGGATAGAAATTATCCATTTAATTCAGATTTCTACTAAGCAGTATGTGTACTCCAAATAAAGCTCTTTATCCTTCACAACCTTTTATTCATTATAGAATATATATTTTCAGAAAGGAAAAACCATTGTATGAAAGCACCTCTTTACAAGACAAACTTAGAGTAAGTATATCATTGGTAAATAAAAAGCTTTGAACATGACATTGACTCTCAGAAACATCTCAGCCTTTCAAAGCTCAGAAGGAATGTCTGATTTGACAGGACTTACCGAAGCAGGTGACAATGCCAGACTTCACTCAGCTGCATTTCAGGCCTCCAAATTTAAGCACATAAACCTGAATGCTCGTTTGCTGCTTGGTGGTGGTGGTGAGCAGTCTGCTTGGTACCTACTTTGCAAAACAAGGAAAAGCACATGAAGCATTCTCTCCCTGTTTCCCACAGAACTGGGCTCCTAATTGTTTAGATTTAAAAATATTAATATACCTGAATCAATAAAATACACTATAAAACAGTCTCTTACCCTAAGGAGCCAGTCAGCCAGTAATATACATTTTCACTTATGTATATAACAGGTTAAGCTAATTTTACCCTTCCCTCCTGTCTCCTCTAATGGGGGGTAGAGAGGAAATGTGGTCAGAAAACTGTGTACTTAGCTAACCCACACCTCTGAATTTTCCACTGGGGACTCTTGTCTTGTTCTCTTAAGAGCAATGTCTGGGATGCCCTTACCAGCACACAAGCCACTGTTGTGCAAAGGACAAGGAAGGCATAACTTGCTGCTTATAGCTCTGGCTGATGAAGTAGAAATTTGGACCACTATATTAAAAGATGAAATATCTGTATTTTTTTATATCATTATTGATTGGAAAAGTTACTGATGAAGCATGTTTAATTCAATTAAAGAAGTCTTGAATAGCACCTTCCATCTCACCTGTAATGTTTTCCTGTGGGTTTTTTCTATAAGATATTGTCTTGCTAGCTAATAGGTTTTTCCCAAATTAGTATAAGTAACATGGTTATGTGCTCATCCAGGGTACATGTCCTTTCCCAGCATCCTGACCTCTATCAGAAGCAGTGTGTCCAGCAGGGAATAGGGAAATGATCTGTCCCTGTACTCAGCACTGGTGAGTCCAGACCTCCAGTATTGTGTCCAGTTCTGGGCCCTCACCACAAGAAAGACATTGAGTTTCTGGTAGGGCAACTGAGCTGGTGAAGGGTCTGGAGAACAAATCCTATGAGGAGAGGCTGAGGGGAGACCTTATTGCTCTCTACAACTACCTGAAAGGAGGTTGTAGTGAGGTGGGTGCTGTCAAGTAAATAACAACAGGACTATGGGAATGGTCAACATGGAATGGCTTGAAGTTGCACCAGAGGAGGTTGAGATTTCATATTAGGAAGAATTTTTTTACTGAAAGAGTAGTCAGGAGCAGGAACGGGCTGCCCAGGGAGGCAGTGGAGTCACTGTGTTTGGTTGTTGTTTGTTTAGGTTTGGTTTTGGTTTTTTTTGGGTTGACATCTGATGGGGTGATCTTAAAGGTTTTTTCAAACCATGACAAATCTGTGATTCTGTGATAGTCTTTATGATGCACCTTAATATTTGCACACTTAAATTAGCTGCTGTATTATCAAATCTCCACACTCTTCACACCTTCCCACATACATAAAAATGACAGCAAATGGTGGTCAAGTAAAATCTCCTTCCTTCATGTTGCCCTCCTAGGCTGNCCTTGCTAAGAATGAATTAGGGTTTTAAATGAATGCGACAGAAAATGCAATAATTCTTTCTAGTGTCTGATTCAAGCATTGCTGAATGGATTGTTTATGACAGATAATTTCCACATGTAAATAATAGTTGCCGTAGGAACTGTTCATTTGGATTTGGTACTGTATTATAGTCTGAAGCATTTTGAAATCTGCAGGTAGTTTTGGGAATCAGTTCAAATCCCTTGAGTGGCATATTCCATGTTTGAACAAGAAGAATGAAGGTTACTTGAACACAGCTTGAATGTTACTGCTAGGTAAAAACAGAGAGGAAATTAATAGGTCTTTCATATCTCAAGGTTGCTATTCATGATCTGCAAAGAAATACGAGTTGTGATAAATCTCAAATGTAGGTTGCATGGCAATCTTTTTTTTTTTTTTTTCAAATTTATCTTGTACATCACTTCATATAGGCCAGCAATACCTACTTTCCTATCCATTTGAAAATTCAGGGTCCACAAATATCAGACTCTCAAAAAGATTACCATCATTAAATTTGACTTATTTTGGTGAGAAAAAATAGACAAAAATATAATAAAGTTTATGAAAACGCTTAAAGCAATGATTGTTGGATGTGTTACAAAGGGGATATTGGAAAGAAGACTGACAGAACAGCTGAGTCTGTAGGAAGCTGAGCTTATTAGATGCTCCCCTGCTTATGCCAAATTGCACTGGAATTGGTAGTTTTCAGAGGTATCTGCTGCCTAGAGAATGCTGTTGTGATCCCAAGCTGAGTATACAAAAGCTGGATGGATACAAGCTGCACCTACGTTTCCCTTCAACTGAGTTGTTCTGCCCACTATTAGCTTCTTCTGGCACATAGGGATAGCTGTGAAGAGTTTCTGCACATCAACTCCCTCATTAGGGTACTGCTCTGAAAGGGGAAAAGTGAAGCACCTCAAATAGCAATGTCTTCCAGTCAGCTGTAGAAATGACAGCAGAGTACAGGGCAACTCTCCTCATCACACATCTGGGTTCAGAAGTATGCTGACTGGGTATCACACCTAACCCTCAATTAAATGGGTGCATAATTTAAGTGATCCTGGTCTCTCTCTGGACATCATCTGAGGAATAATCTTATTGCTGTGAGAGCACATGGAAATTAAATGCTTATACCAAGACTGAGGTCACTGCTGCCCATCCTGTGCTGCAGCAATGCCTGTGGGGGAGCAAATTTAAGACTTCATGCTTACATTTGGTGTCTATGTTAGGCTCACTCTATCTTTTCCCATCATTTGCTTTCCAGGCTGCCAAGTCTATGCACACTGAGGAAAAGTTTGCATGCATTAATGGGTCACTGAAGGAAAAAAAAAAAAAAGCAAGCATGCCAGAGTGATCATTTGTGAGAGGAGGGAAGGATACCAGTTTACTTGGGATCTCTAATGATAAAGCTTTTCAGCTCTATTCTCCTCCACAGGTTATGCTGAGACTGGGGTTTTACCTGAAATTACAGCATCCTTTTTAAGTGTACACATGTACAGCTATGAAAGTAATCTCTTACAGATCTTTTAATCCAATATTTTAAGACCTTTATTAGTCACTCATATTCCCTGAACAAAGCACTAGGATTAGCACTTGTATATCCTAAACCATGACATGGCCAGCAACTCTCTTTCATTTAAAGCCTAATCCAAATACCACAGGAGTTATCAAAACATTAACATCACTGTCAGGGGCTTTGTTTTCAGCCACTGATGCCCTGCCAAATCCCATATAATCTCACTGCTCCTCTGGTGTGGGGAAGCTCATCTTGCCAGTTCCTTGAAGACTGCACAAGACTTCAGCTGAGTGTAGTAAGGATTTATTCCCCTCTGATGCATCAGAGAAGCTAAAGATGAGAGCCAAACAATTTCTCTAAGTGGGAGACTGCCTCTGAGATTCAGAGATTCCAGATGTTTTATCACGACTGTCTACACATAGAATTACTTGTAAATAACTATCTCACTTCAGTTTATGTTTTCCTGTGATCAAAAGAAGTAAATGCTGTTCTAGTTAGATTTCACTTTTAGTGGTCTGGTTCATCTAATCTGAGAAATTTTTGGACTCAGCTCACCCTGCCTGTCTCCACCAGTGAGGAGGTCTAGGGATTGAGTGTCTGAATTCCCTCATCCCTCCTCTAGTGATGCTCTTGCATCATCCATTAGTTACACCAGCCAGGTGTGAGAGGTGCCATCAGAGCAGATCTCAGCATCTCCAATAGGGACTTGGAGGATTTTCCCCTTTTGCATTTACATGCTGAGGGAATCAGGAATAACAAAATACAACTGCTTCCTTTTTCAGCTGCTTCTCCTTGCATATAAATTCTTCCGTTGATAGCAGGCCAGGAATTCCTACATGTGAAACAGAACAATAACCCTGCTGCCACTAATTTTCTGTCACAACTCGCATTTAATTAAGCTCTGTGCTTCTCATCTTGGCATGTGGGTGTGCAATCCATAGACTGACTATCTGCTATCTGCTTCGTATAAGCACTTATCTGCATAGAAGAGATGCACGGCAGCAGTGTTCAGATATGGCATTCAATTTACTGTCTGCAGGCAATTATAGAAAGTACAAGACAGATGACAAATTTAAACTAGATCATTTTAATGTGACTAACAGCTGAAGATTCATCCATCCAATTTACCTCCTGGGAACTTTCACAGTGTTTAAGAATTCCCTGAAGAATCTGTCTGGATGAATTAACTTGGGAAAAAGCTATCTTCAGGCTATTGATCAATCAGCTAGTCACGTGTTTCTCTGTCAAGTTAGGTTTTGGCTGCAATTTTCAGGACACTAAAGAGAAAGGTCATTACAAATCATCATCTTTTTCAAGTTGCTATTTCACCTTCTTATTTTTTAGTCCCCCAAATGAAACCCAGGAGGCATTCTCCACTGAATGAAAAATACACTTGAGCCACAATGGCCCATTAGTGGAACCAGAATGTGAGGCTAGTCAAAACATTTGGGGAAAAAAAAACCCCATCACTGAAAAGTGGAATTTTATTAAAACATACTGAGTTCAATCTGCTAAGAGTGTTCCCTTTGGCTGTGGCAATCTCAGTTTAGAGCCTGCTGGGAATCAAGAGCACTAGTGATAGGGACTTGTCCCTGCAAGCAACCTATGATTCTTTCCTAATCTTTCCTGAGAAATACTCTTTTTAATATTAATTACTAAATTTTCAATATGTAATAAAACAGTATTCTACAGTCTCTAGGGCACCTTTTACACTGGAAAAAAAAAAACAAACAACAACCTAGAAATACTTTTTAGCAGATTGTCTAAACCCCAGGAAAATCCCTCTGTACAAGGAGGTGGCAAAGTCTCTCCTATCTGGCTCCCAAAATAAATTACAAAGCCTGCCATGAAAAGCCATGAATGGGTTGTGCCCAGCTGAGAGGTACCAATTCACAGGCAGCTGGAACCAGCTTGTGAACTGATAAGTAAAACTCAAGTTATTTTTTTCCCTTATATTTCTTACAGTCAGAAACTGCATTCTGTTGAACTAGCAAAAATGAGAGAAACCTACTGAGAAACAGTATACTTTGGTACTTCAGAGAACAGCATCAGTTACAGATAACAATAGGTTGTAACAGGCATCTTAGCTTTGCAAACCATGTTTCTGACATACTTGTAATTGCTTTGATTATTTTCTTGTAGCATTTAAAATTTTCTATGCTTTTTGACTTCTCTGCATGTGTGGCTTTCTGGTGAATGTAGAAGGTAAGAGATGTCAGACTGATGCAGACAGGGATAAATCCTTTGTTTATCGATAACTGGCTGACTCTCCCCTCTCCCTACCCATCCTTACTCAGATAAAAATCCCACGGCTGTTTTCCAAGTAAGGCATGCATTTTGGGGCCAGAAATAGCATTGGGAGTGATCACTTCCTTCCACTGCCCACTCATGATGCTTCACAGCAGTGTGGGTGACAAACAGGTACTGGTGTGTTTGCTCCATCAGAAGACTCTTCATTACATGTCAATAAAAAAAAATATGCTAGAAGCACTGGAATTCAGCTTATTAAATGCAGTGTAAAAACAAGCATTTAGGCTATTTACCTTATGGAGAGAAAAAGGCAATTTTGGAGCAGTCTATTAAAGATAAAATAGGCCAGCTAACTTGCTACAAAGGTCCCTCTTATTCTCCTTTGCTTTTAACAGGGGTTTCAATGGTGACTAGCTCTGATGGAAGCAGCCACACTGACAACTAGAGTAACTTAGTACTAATCACATTCATCTTCATAATAATATGAGATGAAGTCATTATTTTATCCTCTTCCCTCAAACACCTGTGACTTACCTGAGTTGAGTTTGAACAGTGTCTTAAGAAAGGATTTATATTTAAACTGAAGTCACCTTACTTGTAGGAACATTTTGAGGAATGTGGAAAAAAAAATAAAATTGGAAGCCTTTACCTGTGTTCTTTCTTCTGTACTGAATACTTCATTCCTCAGAGAGGGGAGGAAAAGCCACAGTAGGCAGCAGCTGGGTTAACAGCAGTTATCAACAGTGAGAGTTCCAGGTCAGGCAGCTCCCTGGAAAAGACTTTGGGAGTAAAGAAATAGCCTGGAAGGACCACATATTGTCTCTATGTCTGACTGCTGACACACAGCCCTCTGCAGACCTCTAACAACAGCTGATGTAGGACAGCAGGAGGTCTGTCTGGGCTTCTGTGATATCAGGAATTTAGGACTCTTGTTTTGATGCTCTGAAGCTGTTGGTCCTTTGCTGTCACACAGTCACAGCACATCAGAGAGCAGCTGAGATTTGAGATTATTAACCCATCATGGTATATTAGAAATCAGTATCAGACCAAATAAAATAGGGAAGGAAGCATAAAACAGAGGGATTCAGGAAACATCTGGGAGATCTTTATATAGCTGACACTCTGAAGGTTCTTTTAATGTCCACATTGTCTTTCAGGAGTAATAAGTTTCAAGATATAAATTTGGACTTGAAATCATGGACCAGCACATATCAAAGCAGATTTTCTCCATTCTGACAATTAACCTTATTTATGTCAAAAGGGTTGGTAGTTAATTTTACTTCCATTTTTGAATCTGCTGCTCATCTGCTGTTATAGTTAGTCTAGCTGTTTACATCTGGTCTTTTCTCAGACCATGTCCATTAATTCCAGTTTTATCTTTAAAAATGTTTTCATAATCAAAATAAGCCTGTGTAGCACAGACAGTATTTCAAAGTCTGAAAGCAACGATTCCATAGCAAAGGTCTCCAGTTGCCCCAGTAACAAAACTGTGAGGTGGAAACAGTAACAACTGAATTTTGGCTAACTTTCTGATCCACTGTGTGACATAATTTGCAAGGGAGTCTGAAAAGGCACGAGAGGAATCAGATATTTGGTGTGTACAACCATCCGTATTTATACAGGTACATTGCAACAGGCCCAGCATCACTCACAGGCATTAATAAATGAAAATCTGAATCCCAAGTAAGCTGTGAGAGTCTACTGTAGATGTCAATGACAAAGATTTCACCCTTCCCTGGTGCACACAAAAAAGCTTAACTGAAGGCTTCAGCATAAACATATGTACCATATCTCATTTTATAAACACAACACAGCTACATTGTAAGTGAGCAAGTGAGCTCATAGAGTAAGGTTCTGTAAGAGTCCGTGTGTGTGTGTGTGTGAAGTATGTGACCCATACTTTTTTATAAATTCAGATAAAACAGTCTTTAAACTTCAGTCTGGAAAATATTGAGAATGCCTTAATCTTTAACAATTTGGACTCTGTTAAGTAAGAAAATGGCAATAGGTGCCTTTGAAATACTGAAGCACTAAAAGTCTCGATTAACCTAATTCATTGAATCATGTCTTGATTCCATTTGCTTTCACAAAGACCAACCTAATAACCCACAAAGAGTTCTTCCCCCCCCAAAAAAAGGAGTCTATACATTCTTTTTGTTAGGAGTTTAAACAGCCTTAGTAATTTTAAGGGCTGATATTCAACAACTGTTAGTAAAATAATCCTCATTGCATTTTCTTCCCAGTCTCATTTCAACTGATGCACACTAAAGCAACCCCAATTTGGGATAATGCTGGGAACAGATCTGATCCCTGTGTTGTGGCTGCATTCATACAATGCTGTGAAATGAATAGTGTTTCATTGCATTGTGATACAGCAGATTTCATCTGGGGATGCTATACAGAAGAGATCAAAGTCATTGTAGTAACCTACTCCACAGATCTGCCATCATAAGTGATGATCACATATCACTGTGATTCTGTGATAAGTGTTGTTTCATCATCCTCCTTGGAGGACCATTGCTGTGTCACCTCAGTACTGAATTGGTCACTGGCTGCCATTTACTAAATAACTAACAAACCAAAGCTGTAAGATCTTGCTAATATGTTTGCCTGTTTGGGAATTGTCTTTCTGTAAAAGATAGGAGCCCACTCTCACACTGACTCATGCCCACCTTCACACCTGCCTTTGCACGCTTGAGGCAATCATCAGAAAACATGCTGAAAAGTGGACGCTGGAAAATGACAAATATCTCACTGTAAAAATGTCTGGGTTAAGATTATCAACCTTCAAACGTCATGTTTTATGTCTAACCTACAGAGACAGCTTATAGCCTGGAGACATAAATATTTTATAGTTTTAATTGAGTCACTTTCCATGCACTACATTGACATAATACCCCATTGCTTTTCAGACTCAGCAGCAGAATCATTAATTAATACTTCTAAACGAGTTTTAATTTACATTTTTGTGCCTTTGGAATAGATAAATAAATAATGGGTTCTCATTATCTTATTATTACACTTATCTCTCAATATAATTTACTACATAATGAAATATATCATATCTTCTTAAAGACACTAATCTATTAAAATAACCATATTTAGGTCAAAAATCTGAAAGGAAAAAAAAAGAGAATAAGAGCTATTATAACACAAGTAAAAATAATATAAATGGCAAAAGCTTTTTAGCTTCTGGAAATTATCTTGAAAAGCAGCAAATTCATTTTATCACTGACAAATTCACAATTGGTGTCGCGGTTTGGGGTCAGGGCAACCCCCAGACCAATAACAGACCGCTCTCTTTTAACCCCCCTCCCTCCCCAAAGGGAAGAGAGAAAGGAATAAGGGAGAGAGACTTAGTGATTAGAAAAAGGAACTAAAACAATTTAATTAAAAAAAATGAAAATGAAGTATATACAAATATGTACAAAGCCAGTACCGAACCCAACCTCCCCCCGATGGTAATTACGTCACCC
>VYZU01077708.1:0-11632 GCA_013401355.1 Ceyx cyanopectus
ATATATATATTTATATATATAGGATTTTTTTATTTTAAATCAAGATGCTCCTACATCTATTCACCTGCTTCTCTAAATTCTACTCACATAGTTTTCAAGGGCAGGGGGGGAGAAGGGAGCTGGACAGTCACACCAAGCACAAAGTAAAAAGGATCAAGTCTTTTTTTTGCAAGAACAACCCAGTGAAGCCATGAGCACATCAGCTCTGAACTAAGCAGCACAATCCTACACTCTGCTGTCTGGCCTGCATTTGCCAGGAACCCATATCATAGAATCACAGAATGGGAGGAGTTAGGAGGGATCTCTGGAGATGCTGGAGTCCAACCCCCTGCCAGAGCAGGGCACCCAGGGCAGCCCAACAGGGACAGATGCAGGTGGGGTTGGGATCTCCAGATCAGGAGACTCCACAGCCTCTCTGGGCAGCCTGGGCCCTTCTACATCCCCCTCTGCAAGGTCCAGCTGCTGTCTGAGCTGCCTCACCGGCACGGAGCAGTAGCTGTGGTTGACTTTCACGGCGATGTTGGGCGGGTACTGATCCTCCTGGGGAGAGCTGGTGTCGGTGTAGCAGATTCTGCAAGGAAAGAGCCAGCTGAGCGCCCGCAGCGCCGTCCCCAGCGGCCGCGGCCAGCACAGCAGCCCCGGGCAGCCGCGGCAGGGCGGGCAGCAGGAGGAGCTCGGCTCCGCTGCTCCCTGACGCCAGCAGCTCGCAGAGAGCTCCGAGGCAGCCTCAGGTGCTCGTGCTGGGCACCCGAGGGAAGAAGCTGCTCGTTGGGGCTATGGAAGGCACACTGAGAGTTGGTATTTTTGGGCAGGGTTCCCTCCTCCCCCCTGTTCTGCACCTGAGGTTAAAATTAAACCAGCCCCGTGCTCAGACCTACCTTAGCACGACCTGAACTGATTTCACCCCGGGCTGCAGCTCCCTAGCAAATTAAAGAAGAAACAGAACAATTATGTTAAATATACAAATCCAAACCCCACAAATAAAAACCAACCTGTCACTTCTGCCAGGCTTCAGAGTTTAGTTGCTTTTTTAACTAGAGCTTCAGAGAATTACTGACAGAATTCAATTTAAACTGTACAATTTCCCCTGCAAGCATCAATGGTGTCATAAGGATTTTTAAATATTTTCTCCATGATGCACCATCCTACAGCCTCTCTCTGGGGTTTCAAGACTGGGCAGGTGTTGAGTGACAGGTATCAATCTGCCCAGCATCCTTCTGCTGGTTTGTAAGCACTGACAAAAACGAGGTTTGAAGGTCAGCTCTACCTGCCAGCCTTCCTTCCAGACTTGCTTTGTTCAATTATTCACTAAAGCTTTGCATGCAAACCAAGGAAGGGAGCAGGATGCCTGTTAATATCACAGGCTACGTGTCACTCAGGACAGGATTTCAGCTGGTGTCAGGGAAGCAACACTCCCCAGGACAGGGGTATTTTATCAGGAGTCTTTCTACAGGTACAAAAGACACTCTGATTTCTGCACAGGACACAAGGCTTTAGGAGAGGTCCCCAGATCAGTCTGGACTCACATCTGAAAGTGTTTCCCCTGCCAATGCAGTGCTTGAGTGTAAAATGTTTTGATTTTGGGGGTGGAGGAGATGGAACCATGGAACAGCATTTCCTTTCTCTTAGGGCCTCAAACAGCTTCCCCTGCCCTGCTGCTCACAACAGGAATCCAGCTCTGGCTACTCAAGGATCATCATCTCCCTCCCAGCAGGACTGGAGCATCAAGAGAAACTCTGAAAGGTTTTACACTTAGTTTTGGAGGCCTCTCTCCTGCATCTCTGTCCTTTGGTGGAGCTTTTGCAGGAGCTCCCCTGCCTGCTCTGGGGGCTTTCATTGCTTGCATCAAGAGTTTCATGGTGACAGACTCAGGCTAAATCCCTACATGGTTATGCAGGTGGCTCCTAGAGCATCCCTCACAAGAAGGCAGCTCACTTCAGATACAAACAGCTCCACAAGGACAACTTTGGAACTTGTGATGCAAAGGGAAAAAAGAACCCAACAAACAACCAGTTGGCAAATATCCAGGAGAGAAGCTCAATAGAGAATTCAGGTCATTGACAATTTCACAGCACTTCTCCTGCTCCCATGGGCCAGGAGAGGAGCAGAAGTGACACTCTGGGGTTCTGACCTCCCACCTCCCCCAGAGCTATCTGCTCTACAGAAGTAGCTTGTCTGCTCATGCCCTCAGAGAAATGGGGCTTCCTTGCAGAGAGCAGGAGCTTCCATGGAGAGGGAAGGCTGAGGAGCTCCACAGCTCCATTTGCTGGGATGAAGACACAACAGAAGTACCTGGAATTTCTGATCAGCTCCACTTGTCTGGGTGTTAATGCAAAAATGCACGGGCTCTCCTGGAGCTTCTCATTATTCTGTGGAACTGCAGAGGGAAAAAACAGAACAGGCTGTGCATCCAACAGATCACATCCAACTGCCCCTGCACTGATAAAGACAAGGAGATATTTTTATATTTTTTTAATGCTCTGAGCTGCATTTACTGCTAAGTCTTGTTCTCTCCCACAGAGCTGAGCTCCCACCACGTGTAAATCTACCCCTGGTCATGGCTTTGCTGATTTATGGCTTGACTGAGAACACACTGCCCTGGCACCTGCTTTTTGGGGTGTTTGCTTTGTGCATTGGTGAGATCTTGGGTTTTGTTTTACATTTTCCTCCCCTTAAATAATCCACAAAGCAACCATCCCCTGTTTGTATCAGAACAAACCGTAAGGGGTGGCACAGAGTGGGGACTAGGAAGCCTGAGTGTGACAGCACCAGCCTGAAACAACCACCAGGAGCAGCTTAGATAAGAAAAGAGCATCACAAATCCCAACTGGAAGAGACAAACCCATGGCCTGGAGCAGCTCACTGGGAGACACTGAGAACCCAGCACTCACTGGACTTTTATCCATACACAGATTCCAGATCAAATGCACCTGATGTGGAAAAAACTTCAGCCCTGACTTCTGCTTAGTGGCTTCTATTACATTCAAACAGGTTGAGGTTTATTGTCAGCACATGGCCCTGAGCAGGTGAGAGTCACGGGATAAACACAGAGCAGGAGTGATAAGACAGTTTATTTTCTTGTTAGCAAGACCCTGGGTGTTTTTCTTTGCATTGCTTTAAGAGCTGCTTTATTCAAAGCCAACATGCCAGGAATGGAGACGTGGGGAAGTGTTTGGCTGTCTGTGAATGAGGTGAGATGAAGGAAGGATCAAACCTCAGCAGCTCTTATGATCTTGGAAGACATGATGACAATCTGATTTGCTGCCTGCAGGTATTTCCTCTGCTAATTCAGCTTGAAAAAATGAAAAAAAGGGCTTTCAGTAACAAGAGGAGGGAAAAAAAAAGAAAGGTATTTTTACGGACTTTTAATTTAATTCTAGTTGCCTTCCAAATGTCTCTTGACCAAAACAACCAGTGAGAAGCATTTCAGAAGGGCTGTGATTATTAAAAACTGATGAATGATAAAAAGAGAAAAAAACAACCCACAAACATTTTAATATTGTTGCTTAAAAAAGCATCAATAGACACACTGTCCTGTCCTCCCATGGCTGAGCTGCACCAAGACAAAGCAAACCCAGATTAGGAAAACTGTGCATATCTTCAGGGTTTGTTTGGTGTTTCTATCAGCTCACTCTTTTTCCACAAAGAAAGCTGGACTGGGCAACAGCTGGCACTGGGAAACACAGAACCACAGACTGGTGTGGGTTGGGAGGGATCTTTCAAGGCCACCTCATCCAGCCCCTGCAGGGAGCAGGGACTCTGCACCCAGAGCAGGGTGCTCAGAGCCCCCCAACCTCCCCTGGGGTGGTGCCAGGGCTGGGGCAGCCACCACCTCTCTGGGCAGCCTGGGCCAGGCTCTGATCCTCACAGGGAAGAAGTTTCTCCTCATGTTGAGCTGGAACCTTCTCTGCCCCAGTTGATCCCATTGCTCCCTGTCCTGTTGCTGGGCACTGCAGAGCAGAGCTTGGCTCCTTCCATGTGACCCCCACCCCTCAGATACTGACAGACATGAACAAGATCCCCTCTCAGTCTCCTCCAGACTGAACACCAACCCCCTCACTCTTTCTTCCCAGGGGAGATCTCTGGTGTTCCCCCAGAAAAGCAGAGGCCTCAGCACCTGCAGCAGTTACAGGCTGGCAGAGCAAACATTTGGAACAATAAAACAAGCATTCAGAATTCCTTGCAGCACATTACTACCCTCAAACAAACTCTCTTCACTCTTCTTTATCCCCAGAAGGTGCCAGAGGCTGTGTGGTTATCAGCAAGGTGCTCAGATCCCCCAGCAAACACTCCCCTTGTTACCTCCCTAGTCCAGGAGGCAGGGAAGGGATTGGTTTGTGCTCCTGCCCCCTGAACAGGTATCTCATCAATCTTCCTTTTCAGCCTTATCCACCCCAGAGAATTACAGTGATTTCAGTAAATTAGAATTCTTTGGTGCTGCCATCCTCAGAGCAAAGCATAAAGAGCTGTGGCAGAAGCTGTTTTCACCCAGATAACTCAGCTGCTAAACTCCCTCCCTCAACTACCTGGCAGTGCAGCTACCAAAGCAGGTCTCAGCTGTTTTGCAGGAGACCCTTTGTCTGCAGCCAAGAGGAATCTGATAGTTCTCTGGGGACCCTGCCCACCTGCAGACCAACCCAGGCATCTCCCACCTCACCTCTGAGCTCAAAGCAATCAGCTCCGAAGTGGGAGAGCCTTTTCATTAAGAAAGAAGCTTCCAATTGAAGGGCAGAACCTATAAATTAAGCTTCTCCTACTCCCACCACAGCTATATTCTTGAAACACCCCTTTGTAGCCCAGGGAAACGGGCACTACAGCAGCAGCTGGTGTTTCTAAACTGATCTGAGAGCTGAAACGTTTCAGGTATTTGCACATTATGGTTTTCTGAGGTTGACAAGAACTTGCTCTCAGTCCAGATGCAGAATGGGAAACGTGGGCAGCAAAGCATGAACTGGTGCAGCTTCCATATGGAAAAGCACTCCACTTTTCCTCAGAGAGCTTTCTCTTACAGCCTTGTGCATTAAGCAGAGCCCCAGACAAGCAGCACGTCTAAAGTAGGGTTATTCCAGCACCCAGCAGCTCGGGAGCAGCTGACAGCCATGAAATGCAGGAATGACCCCAGTTTTACAGCTGCTTTAGTCACCCCACAGGACTGAGAGGTGCAGGGCACCAGGGGGGGAAAAATCAACCAGGGTGATTTAGAAGATGTTGGGTGCTGAGCAGCTGACTGGGACAATGGAGCCTGAACATCTGCTCCTCCCCAGCCACTCCCCAGCAATCCCCACCCTGCACAGAAACCGCTCTCACCAGGAGGGAGGCAAAGATGCTTTAGGGAAGAAGCTGACCCGAGGGAGGTGTCAGAGCAGAGCTGAGCTACTGCAGTTAACGAGTCCTCGGCTCTGATCAGGAGATTGGGTGTCAACTTTGCACAGAAGCTGTTAATCACAGCAGCAGATCCAGGCTCTTCTGTCTCTGGATGCTTCCACCTCTGGAAATGTCTCCTCTGCATTCCTGCCTGAGAAATGCCACCCCACATCTGAGACTGAGCCAAGTCCTTCTCACACAGCCTTCAGCTTCACCCTGGCAGCCACCCCCACAGCAGTAACACCTGTAACACCTCCAGAAATGGGAATACAGGGGGAATCAGCCCTTCTCAGGCACCTGCACAAACACATCTCCATTTATTGGGGGTTTTAAGCCTCCAATCCACATGTACTTTTCCAGCACAGACAGAGCAGCCTCTCAAGTTCCAGGTTTAACTAGCAAAGCCCACCATCCCACCCTGACTGTATGAGACCTGCAGCTCAGCAGACTAAAGGGGGTTTCTCCTCTGTATACACCATCTTCACTGGGAACATCAGATGTAACAACCATGGCAATAAACACTCCTTGTTTCTCAAAATAATAACAACAACACAACAGACTCTTAGCCCCAGGGTGGGGAAAAAAAACCACCCTTATTCCAGTTTTACCAGTTGCCCCTCAAAACACAGCACCACACACAAATAACTGTGAGAAGCACAGAAAGAGTCAGAAATAGTGTTTGCTGGGTGCACCACCCTTCTCCAGCCACAGGAGGCCTGGGGTCAGGTGTCTGATGCACAGAAAACAGCATGAATGTGGAACACACTGCACAGCTGCTCAGGGGAGGTGAGACACCAACACAAGAAGATTGTCATGGATATCCTGCCAAACCCTGGTGCTGGAAACCAGACTGGGATTCCCAGGGAATGTGCCTCACAGCAGAGCTTCCAGTGAAGGCCAGGAAAGCTGCAGCCAAACGAGACTGGCCTTCAGATTACACCTCAAAGCAACCACATCACAGGATGGAGGGGTTGGAAGGGAGCTCTGGAGATGCTGGAGTCCAACCCCCTGCCAGAGCAGCATCACCCAGGGCAGCCCACACAGGAACAGATCCAGGTGGGGTTGGGATCTCTCCAGAGGAGACTTCACAACTCTCTGGGCAGCTTGGTCCAGGCTCTGTCACCCTCACAGGGAAGAGGTTTTTTTCCCCATGTTGAGGTGGAATTTCTTGTGTTTCACCCTGTGCTCATTGTCTCTCATCCTACCCCAGGGCACCATTGACCAGAGCCTGGCCCCTTCTTGACACCCACTCTGCAGAGATTTGTCACCATTCACAAGATCCCCTCCCGGTCTTCTGCAGGCCCAACAGCCCCAGGGCTCTCAGCCTTTCCTCAGCAGAGATGTTCCAGCCCCTTCATCACATGTGTAGCTCTCCCTTGGACTCTCTCTGCTGTTCCCCTGCCCCTCTGGAGCCGGGAGAGACCAGACATGAACAAGAGACACAAACATTCTCCTCTGAAGTCCAAGGGAGGAGCGAGGGAAGCACAGGGCACCCGCCACTGTCTTCATCAGCCTCTCCCCTCCCACGGCCTGACCCTCAGAAGCTTTGAGCACTTGGACTCCCCCTTCATGGTCCTCTCCCACCTCCCAGGCTCACCTAGTTCTGTTGGCTTCAGCAGTTCATCCAGGGTGGTGTAGAAGGGCAGCTTCACCAGGCGGACCTCAGGCTTGGTGACTTTGGGAGGCAGCCTTCCCAGTCCGTTCAGGTACTTCCCGTAGAGGGCAGGGTAGTCAATGCTCGCGGAGAGGGACGCCCGGGGCACGGCGCTGCCGCGGTCGTAGGAGGAGGGGATGGGAAGAGCCTCTGGAGCACGGTGGGGCTGGGGCTGGGGCACCTCGGAGCTCTTCTTGGAGTAACGAGTCTCGTAGAGCTCCTTGATTTTCTTGAAGACTTCGGGGCTGCAGTCAAATTGGACCAACTGCAGAGCTCTGGTGACTAGCTCGTGTTTAAGTCCGCTCTTACTCCTGCCAACAAAACCCAGCAACATCTGAAGATCTGAGACTCGGAAACTCATCACCATGTTCTAGGGGATAAAAAATATCTTACAGTTATAAAAAGGCAAAGCTTCAGGTCCCGCTGCACTCTGTCACTGGAAGCCAAAGCACTAACAACAACCCTCAGAAGATTCCAACCCCTCCAGCTGCTCTTCACCCCACAGCATCGCCCCGCTCGGGCACTGGTGGGAGAGAAGCAAACACAGACCATCAGTGCAGCATCACCAGAAGCAGAGACCTGCTGTGACAGCCACCAGCTCGCTCCCAAATCACAGAGTCTTGGCATGCTGGGGGTTGGAAGGGACACAGGAGATCAGAGTCCAGCCCCCTACCCAGCAGGGGCACCCAGGGCAGCCCACACAGGGACAGATCCAGGGGGGTTGGGATCTCTCCAGAGGAGACTCCACAGCCTCTCTGGGCAGCCTGGGCCAGGCTCTGCCACCCTCACTGGGAAGAAGTTTTCCCTCGTTTATCCTGTCTGATAAATGCTGAGCAACCTCCAAACAGCTGGACTGGAACCAAGAGTGAGCACCAAGGGAACTCTCTCCACTGGTGGCCCCACGTGTGAAACGGCACCACAGCTCCCCCTCCATACAGGCTCAAAGATTCCCAACTTCCCAGGCCCATCTGGGTAAGAGTGACATGAGAAACATCACCCAGAGCAGTTCTGGCCTCAGGCAAGGGAAGACAATGAATATGAACCAGGAGCACAAGTCGTGAGTGAACTGGAGCCACCAGTCCCTCGGTGCACTTCAGAGCCCCTGGCTAAGAGCAAACCCCTCTGGAATCCTTCCTCCAGCATCATTCCAGAAAGACCACAGCACCATATCGGAGGCAGACTCCAGAGAGCACGATGTTCCCATGAGAACAAAGCCTCCCAAGTCTCCCTGGGTGCTTTGCCAAACACTCCCCCACCACCCAGCCAGGCGCTGCTGCACTGCCATCACCATCTGCAGGGGCTGATAAGCAGGGAAACACCATCTCCATCTTCACAAGCAGCCTCTCCTGCTGCCCTGGGAGCTCCAAAGGCTCAGGTGTCTCTGGGTTCACGGCCCCTGTCCCACCCTACAGCAACTTTCCCTCCAGCTGAGATCTGGAGGAGCTTTCTGAGCAGACTGATGGTTCAGTTCTCTGAGGACAAATCCTGGGAAGGCATCTGACCAGCTCAGTGAGGACGTGGTGCTAAAAATTCCAGCTGCCCTGAAAATGTATTTGAGAGGCACCAACACCTGATTACCTGAAATCCTTCCTGGCTTGGGGAAAACACAACAGCTCAAAAAGAAATTCCAGTTGCCCAGAGTAAAAACCAACCCAGCAGGTCTCTTAGATGATCTCAAGGGTCTTTTCCCCTTGGAAAATCTAGGAAACTGGGTGATTCTCTTCCCTAATCTCCACTGTAATTCAGGAATTTAATAACAATGAAAAAAAAGAAAAGATTTCTATGGAAACAGAATCCTATGGAAGTCTAGTTCCTCTATTCCAATATATTTCTATGGAAGTCAATAGAGTCTTGGCAGTTTGTGGAACAAACTAGATTATTTATTCATTTATTTTTCATGAAGGAAGCTACTACTGATCCCAGAAACATTTAACAGCCACTTTTGCATGTGTGGGAACCAGACTGTAGAGAAAAAGCCCATTTTATTTCTCCCCTTTCATGAAATCTCTCGTGGAACCTGGAATCCCAAAACACCAGACA
Organism: Ceyx cyanopectus; assembly: GCA_013401355.1. NCBI lineage: Eukaryota > Metazoa > Chordata > Aves > Coraciiformes > Alcedinidae > Ceyx > Ceyx cyanopectus. The sequence continues at coordinate 9,059 of VYZU01077708.1, forward strand.
CCACTGCCTGCAGTGCAGAGTTGCTGGTGCTCATGATGCCTCCCAAAATGCTTTTTATGAAGGGGAAAATCAGGCAGGTAACTTTACAGAGGAGAGAAAGGATGTTTAATTGACAGGGAGTCAGGGTTTGAGAGCTCTACGTTCATCTTGCTGCTCCCCCAGGTACCACTTGTGTAATCTTTAGCTTCTACCTCTCATTTTCCTTCAACCACAAAATGGAGAGCACTCCTCTCCAAAGACAGAGTGTTTGCAAAGGAAAATCACCCAGGCAGAGCCAGGTGGCAAAAGCACAGTGCCAGGGCTGCCACCAGAGCAGCCAGCCTGGTGTTCCTGCCCTTCCAGCTGCTCTGCCACCCCATCACTTGGGAGCTGTGGTGTGGAAAGCAGAGCTGGAGCTGACTGGCTCCTGCAGTTGACTTTTAAAAGGAATTAAGGTGAAGGATGAGCAGATTTGAGCAACAACAGAAGCTTCAGACAAAGAAAACCCTTCACTGAAGCTTGGACCTGCACGACAGCATGAGCCACAGGGATCCCATCAACTGCTGAGGTTGTTCAAGCTCAGGTGTGTTCCTCCTGCCGAGGAAACCCTGGATGTGAGTGGCACAGAGCCCATCAAACACCCACTACGGGGGCATCTCCTCCTCCAGAGCCCTGCTCACACCCAGAGGAGCAGGGAGAGGGCAGTGCCTCCTACAACGAGCCTCTTCCAAAGCTTGTTTTGCGGCCATCCTGCCACATCCTCACTGCTGAGCTGAGCCTGCAGGCACTGAACACTCAGCACCACCCTCAGCACCAGCTTCCCCGCGATGCCGTTGGGAGCTGCCCCCACAAAAGCCACTTGCGGGTCCCCAGCGCTGCCACGGGCCGTGGAGAGGTCCCAGTGAACCCCAGAGGGGAAAGCAGAGCAGGGTCGCGCACAGGACACCTTAGAAACACAACGCAACTTCGGGCATGGCTGTTAGAAAACACTTCACCTCACCCCACCGCGGGGGTGCTTCAGAGGACCCCCCAAACCTCCCCAGCGCGGAGAGCCGGGGGGCTCTGCCCCAGCCCCGCTCACCCCCTGCCAGCCCCGCCAGCCTCGGCGAGCCGGGCTAAGCCGGCCCGAGGCCGCTGCCTTGGCTCCCGAGCCTTGCACCCAGCGGGGCCGGCTGGACAGCTCCGCTCCGCGCCCCGCCGGCCGCACCCCCGGCCCGCTGCGGGAGCCCCGGGCAGGCCCGCGGGGAGGCAGCCGGGGCCCGGCCACGCTGCCCGGAGCCGCTCGGGAAGAAGGGACCGGGGGAAGGAGCTAGGGCGGACGGCGGAGGAAGCCACCTGCGCTAATTAATCACTGGGAATTAAGTGCGGGGGAGGCCGGGGCCCGGCGGCCCAGGGGCAGGCCCGGAGGCGGGTGGCTCCCCAGGGCTACGAGCCGGACCGGGCCAGGCCCGGGGTCCGGCGGGGGGCTGCGGTGCGGCCCAGAGAGCGGGGCGGGGAAGCCCCCGAGGTAAAATGAGGGAGAAGGGAGGGAGGAGGCAGAGAACGGAGCGGGGAGGAGAGGAGAAGGGTGGTGGGGGGGGCAGTCCCGGGGCGCCGCCCCCTCAGCTCTCACCGCCGGGGCCGGGACCGCGCTACCCGCGATCCCTACGCCGAGGGGGCCGCCCAAGCCGGCTCGGCTCAGTCCGGTCGAGGCTGACGCCGGCTGAGCTCGGGGCAGGCCCCGGCGGTGGGGCGGGGGCTCGGTTCACTCACTTTCGCCTCCACCAGCTCCGCCGCCATCTTGGCCTCCAGCGTCCACCGCGCTGGGAGCCGCCGCCGGAGTCACGTGACGCGTCCCCTCAGCCGGCAGCGGGGCGGGGCCGAGACCCAGCGCGCACCGCCCGCCCAACCCGCGCGCCCCCGCCCTCGCGCCCTCACCGCGCACGCGCCACAGCCCCGCCCCTCCCGCCCGGCCCCGCCTCCTCCGCGGCTCTTAAAGGGGCAGCGTCCCGCGAAACCGGGGCTGCGGTGTCGAGCGGGGAACGGCTTTCGCCCGCGGGAGTGGGTCTGGGGAACCCCCTCCTGGTTAAGGAACATAGTCGAGAGCGAGCGGGGAGGCGGCAGCGCGACCCTCCCTGTTGTGATGGTACACAGCAATTTTGGGTACCCCCCCTCCCCCCCCCCAAAAAAATGTCAGCCCAGGCCAGGACCCTGCACCTGCTGGGCTTGTCCCCCAAGAGGGACCTGGAGCCCAGGAAGCTTCCCTGGAGCTGAGGAAGGGGCTCCTGGCTGAATGGCAGGTGCTTCGTTTCAACCTGGGGTATCTCAGCACCGATGCCTGGGGTGCTTTTGTGCTGAAACTGGGGAGCACTGGTTTCACTGGGAGATGCTTTGGAAGAGCAGGCGGCTCTGGTCGGCCTCTCTGAGGAGAAGACTCGAGAAAACAGCGCCTTGGGATCTGTGCCTCAATCAGAGAAGCCCAAAGGACACCAGTCCAACCATCCTCCTCTGCTTGGCCTCGGAACTCGTAAATCTCCGGTTTTCCCGGTGGGTCTGGGAGCTGCCGGACCCTACTCCCTGCAGCGGGGGCTGCTCCGGGACCGCCTCCCACCCCCC
>VYZU01077709.1:0-15841 GCA_013401355.1 Ceyx cyanopectus
TAAGAAAGGCCACACCGAGGGAAACAGTTACAAGGAAGTTATGTGATATTTTCAATTCATTAACATCATTAAAGTTCCTGTCCGTATTGACAAAATGCATTTTGGGGGGAGGCAAGGGAACCTAACCAAAACCCCAAATAAATTTGGCAGTACAATATTTCTCTGATTTTGAAACTATGTGTGTGTCTCTCTTGCAGTTTCAACTGCACAACCATCAACAGCTGCCATTTTCAATCAAATATTTCTGCAAGTAACAGATCCACTTGTTACAAATACCGGTTCCAAACAAGAAGCCTTCAAAGCAGAGAGCTGCTAAAACCTCTGCCAACATAAGCGGAATAATAATAATAATAATAATATTAAAAAAAACAACAACCCCAAACAACCCAAAAGAGAAATCTGTTAAAAGTCACACCATGCGTCTTTCCAAAAGCCAACACCTGCACAAGACAAAGCAGAGAGTTTAATACAGCAAGATATCAATTCCCAATGAGAGGCAGAAATCGGGCCTTCCAAGCGACGAACTGTTTTGACAGAGGAAGGACAAAAATAGGCCAAGCTCAGCACATGGCTAATGCAAACTCAGGGGAAGCAGCGAGGGAGAAGTGCTGGAAGCACTAAAGGTGAGCAAGTTCACGCCAGAGGCTCCCAGAATCCAAACAGAACTAGAAAGTCCTCCAGAGAAACTCAGAATCCAGGCTGATAGTCTGGAGACAGCTGGCTCTGATCTCCTGTACAGGGGAGCTGAACGTCCAGTCCACTGCACACACAGGAGGATAGAATTTGCCTGTTGAATCAAAAGCCCAAATACACTTTGGAAAGCATCACTAACGACTCACTTGTGTCCCAAGCTCTGCTACAGTCACCCCCTGCCCTTTTCAGAGCCTAGACTGCAATCAAAATCCAAGAGGAGCAAAGGAGATCCATCCCTGGGTAGGTTTAGCTCAGAGCTGTGACCCAGCAGAACCCTGCTCTCCTGCCCTCCCACCCTCAGGAACAGGGAGAAGTCACCTTGGATCAGAAGAACTCAAAGGAGTGGGTTCTAATCTCAGTACACGTATGACTCGAGCAAATTCCACCTGAGCAGAGGTCTCCCTCTTGGGAGAAAATGACACTCAAACTACCACTTGAAAGCCACAAGAAACAACATGGTTCACATGATGGAATGTGCTTTGAAGACACGTGAGGACAGCAGCACTTCAGGGCACTGCAATGTTTTTAGCTTCACTGATCTGATTCTGGAGTTTTGGAATGAGGCACTTGCCACACTTTTTTTGGTGGCACTTGCAAAGTTGTTCTGCTGCAGGTGCCAAACGAGGAACAGAGGAGGAGAATTTTGAAAACATACACTTCTTAGAGGTGTGTTTATTTCCCTCCCCCATTCTTTTTAAAAATGGGTCCAAATAGCCTGAAAACAAGCTGGTGCTGTTTTGGATGCTAGAGCTCACCTTTAATTTCAACCAAGAAATACACATGAACTGAAAGTATCTGTGAAGAACAGTATCTTTCTCTGGATGAAGCAAGCTACCTGTGATTGGCTATAAATAACAAAAGGCCAGAAAATTATCATCCGTGTTCAACAGAAGTTAAGAGAAATCAACTGCTAAAGCAACACATTAAAGGATTGACTATCATTAGAGATTTTAGCCTGTGCTGAATGACCTGAGACATGACTACATGCAAAGCAGCTTTACACGTGTTGAAAACAAAATATGCAACTAACTTGCCAAGTAGTTCAAATTCTGGCCATCCAGGTTCCTGTAGCAGAGTCAAGCTAAAGACTGATTCCTTGGTATTCAACAATCAAAAGGCAAAGATAGGACAGTAAGCAAAGAACAAGAACAACTGTCACTCTTCTCCAGCAGAGCTGAGAAGAGCTTCGTGAGATTAGGCCAGTAAAAAGTCAAGGGATCTGGATTCTTTACAGAGCCACACTAAACGTCAGAGTCAGACAGTGCTTCAGCAATGTTGGGGAGGAAAACAACGAGACATTAAGATGTAGCAAGAACACAGCCACAAGATGGCACATGCTTCCATGCCCTCTGCAAGTCTAAGTTAAAACAAAAACTCAGTTAGTGAACACAATCAAGGGAGGCAATTACCAGTACTGCAGCCGTCTGTTCTACGAGCGCTGGCCGCCCGGCTGCGCAGTTCAGGGTAAAGGGGACCGCATACTGCGGCGTGATGGTGGCTACTTGAGGATGAAGAGTTGCTACCATTAGTGGTGTACAGCTTCCCTGAAATGTAGATCAGGCAGTGAGTGAAACACACGAACTGAGGCAGGATAAGTGGGTTCAGCAATAGGGCCAGAAAAGGCTTCACCTCACTGGCATTCTACGGTGCTTGAGCAGACTGCAGAACTGATGCTCTGAAACCAACACCCAGACCCTCCGGGCATGTTCCTCTCAGCAATTACATTGCCCTCAGGAGAACACCAGGAACATGGAATTTGGGAACAGGTCGACACAGTTCAAAAGTAAAAATGAGTAAGTGTTCAGCTACTGACACTTCACTGGGCCCAGAGAGCAAGTGACACCCCATGCACTGCACTAACTGTAAGACAACTGCACCCCTGGCAGGACACAGCACCAAACTCACAGTGCTCTTGGAAAGGGAGAGACTCAGGGATTTAACAGAAGGCACTGTAGGTCTTTTGGATTGGGAAAGAGCAAAGTTCTCTGTGATGAAACTACCAAGACACGTATTAGTCCATCAAATATCTAATTAAACCTGGGTTCTTGGTGTTCAGTTTGTAGCAGGGTTTGGATGGGCCTCCTTCATGTGTGTTCTGCTTTTTGGATACTGTGAGCTGTACCATCATGCTAAACAAACCACAGAGTGCCACCAAAATTCTTTGGACTGGACAATCTAAAATTTACTCCTCTACAAGTAGGTTGGTATCTACAGTACACTGCCTGGAGAGTAAAACTATTGAAGTATGTGCTAGTGTCAGCAGAAACTAAAACTAAAAGCACACTTAATTATAAAAGCAATTATAGTTTTTCAGTGAATAAACCTGAGAATCACTGGGCACTTGCTTAAAGCACTACTTTTAGGAAATACAGATTGTTTGCATTTACAACACATTACTGATGTTGAAAATGCATATTTTTAGAATTATTTGTGAATTTTGCCTTTATGTGTTGCTTCAACTGCAAAAGAGCAGAGGCAGGTACAATTGCTACATGCTGATTCATACTAACAATGTAACTGACTGAGGATTCAGAAATAATTTTGCTGATTTAAAGATGAAATTTTATCATGTATCATTTTATCAATCTGGGATCTCCCTTCTCAGAAACTTGTGTCATTTTATCAATCTGGAATCTCCCTTCTCAGAAACTCTTTCTTCTAAAATTTGCTGCCACATTTTTAAGGTGTAGGCAGAAATGTACACCTCTGCCTGTAAGGCAGTGCACACCCAAGAAAAAATACAGCCTGTTCTTAGCAGCTAAAAACTACATATTATTAATTCCCATTCCTAAAACCAGGAAGACATGTGATGTAAAATAGCTTAGACTTAAATACTCCAGAAAAACAAAGCAAGAAAACACTGTCTTAAAAAAGTGACCTGCATTTTACCTTGCAGAGTGTTCTGAGAACCCCCTGCATTCAACCCAGCACCAGAGGGTTCTGGGTCAGGTTCACCTGGATGTTGGTAGGAACTGCAATTAACTCTAGAGGGGGTTTTGTTTTGTTTTTACCTGTGTGAGAACTCCAGACTGGATCTGCAGTGGCTGTGCTGCAGGTGCTTGTGGTACAATGGGGACAGCATTCTCCATCCTCACTGGGAACCCAGAATGCTTTGTAGTTGCCTGAAGTCCAGCTGTGGAGGACAAGAAAACATCACTGCTAAGCTGCTTTCTTTTTCTGTTTGTTTCCAAAATCTCATTCCTCCCAGGTAAGGGCAGAAGGCAGGGTGAAAGAAGAGAAAGAAACACAGATAACACAGACATCTAATTCTGTGCAGCTTGAGCCAATGTTCAAAGTTCAAACCTTACACTCTCAGCCCCCCTTAGGTATATAACCCTCCACACTACCATGATCCAGATGCAAGCACAGAGAACTTCCAGGATTAACAGAGCTGTGCCTGTGCTAACCCTGCTTATTTGCAATCTGTTTGTTGCCAGCAAAGTCCAGAGCTGCAGCAGTGCTTTGGAATGGAGACTCAAAAGACCAGACATTCACTCCTGATGAACAAAACAGAGCACAGCACTTTTGTATGTTCAGGTAGGTCTGGCTCCTCTGTTCACTGCTTTCAGTGGAATGCTGTTGTGCTTGGTTTGGGGGGAAAAACTGGTTGGGCAGCCAGAGGAAGACTGCAATCTAGGCAGGTGAGATACTGTCACCTGCTCAAGCATGACCTGGAGGAGAACCAAACTGTCTACACACATCCAACCTGATTCTGCACTTCCATTTGATGCAAGAGCACCGTGTGACAGGCACAGAGGGGACTTCTGCACTTCACAGAATGTTAGGGAGTGGAAGGGACCTTGTAAGATCATCTGGACCAAGCCTCCTGCCAGAGCAGGATCAGGACACAGAGGAACCTGCCCAGCTGTGGCTGGAATGTCTCCAAAGAAGAGACTCCACAACACCCCAGGGCAGCCTGTTCCAGTGTCTGTCACCTTCACCATAAAAAAGTTTCTCCAATATATATATATTTTTTTCAATTACTTCATTTTAATGCAAACTACCCCATTTCTCATTTCTATCCCACTGAAAGCACAGCATCAAACAAAGGGTTTTTCCACGTACTTTGAAAAGCTGGGGGACAAACAATGAAGGTTTGCTGGAAGGGGTCAGTCTGGGTGCAGATCTGGGTGGTTCCAGGTTGCAGGGAAACACTCTGCTGTGCCACTCCTGCAACTGGTGCTGCAGATGATGGGTACAGAGCAGACTGATAGTTCAGCAGTGAGACATCCGAGTTTGCCAGGGAAAGGGTAGCAGCAGCAGTAGAATTGGAAGCCAAAACACTGGCCTAGGGGAAAACAAACAAAAAGTATCAGGTTTACCACTTGTAGTTAAAAAAAACCTGCCTTGGCCTGAGGTTTGAATATTAAATTTCAAGACAAGACTACAAACTCTGGAGAGCAAAAAATTACTGTTCCATTTCTTCAACTGGTACAAAGCAGCTGACAGGTGCCATACCTGATTGTGAACTGTATTGAGCTGGTTGTTAAAGCTCATGGTCAGGTTTGTGCTTGTGTTAGGAGCAACATGAGTGGTGAAGGGGCTCTTAATCTGGTTCACTGTGTCATACATATTGACCCTGCGCTTGCAGATCTCCATATTCTGAAAGCAGGATTTCACACTGGAACAGAATGACAGAAGGGAGACATCAGAGATGTAAAAACAGCACAACAGAGACACAATAAATCCCCAAATTTATGCACATGCCTTTAGGTTTAGGTTTCTGGGGGGGTTTTTTAAGCAACAAAGAATGTTCTAAAACATGAAAAGGAAGCTTATGAACATTCCATTCCTTATACATGCCACTGCTGTTTTCAGACCAGCCAAAAGCTGCAGAAACTGCATTGGCAGAAAGCAGGAAAGTGCTGATCTGTGTTTCCAGTAAGTCCTCCTGAAACAAAACAAGAAATCTAAGGAAGCTTACTGGTTACTGTGTGGGAAATCCAGAAGATGTGTCATGGTAACAAACGGGTGGTTCAAAGTCTTCAGTGGAGTAATTCTCTTATCTGCATCAATTGTCAACATTTTCTTCAACAAATCAATATATTCCCTTCGGTCAGCCTTCTCTGCCAACATGTCTGTCCCTTCTAAGTCTGTAGACATATTCACCTTGAAAATAAAAATTAGTTGGTGCAGAGAAACATCCAATTAATTGCTACCCAACAATTTGCTAATTTCACATCATGCAGAAATGCTTATTAAGCATTTCTGTCTCTCAGCCAGCTTAATTTCCAGTGCCACAGTGCTAACACACAACCTTTCCCTTGCTCTTTCTAGAAGAGGAAGTCAAACTTACACATGGAGCTCTCACCTCACCATTAAGTTGTTCTGTTCAGTAGTTACCAGCCAGGCTTTGCTCTCCACTGCCTGGCTCTGTGCCTCATTTTTGGTGTGGGGCTACAGGGGGTTAGCAAATGAGAATGGCAAGATTCTACATGCTCTGCTCAGATGTGATAAGAGCTACAAAAGCAATAGAAAATCGAGACCAACATGTTTCAGATTCAAGGTCTCGTGATACTAAGAACACTCAGATACTCCTTTATTTTACCTCTGTAAAAAGAATGAAGAACTGTAAGTATGTGCAGTTCCTGGCAGCACTTCCACAGTCCAATAAGAGGCCTAATCCCATAAACACATCTGGAGGGCTCAGCTTTGCTACTGCTTGACTACCCCTGGTGATATCAGGCTGAACACACTGGTGGCATCTACCAGATCAAAGTCTGAGAAAACCAAATTTCTAACAGCTTCACAATTAACACTTTGATAAGTCTTTTATAGAGTGATTTTTGATGCAAATCTGCACCAGTGTTCTCAACAGCATATGGAGGAGGACTGCACCAGACAGGAGCCTCACTTTGAGAGCTCCTTGATGCATGTAATGAAGATGAAGTTGTCTGTGTGTTACAAGCTCTCCACACACCTGTGCCATGTCATCCAAACAGTTGAAAATGTATTTCCGAGCTTCTTTTGATTTTATTCCTGTTTCCAACTCATGTTCTTCTGGGGTCTATAAAAGAAAGCATTTGTTAATGTAAAATGAGATATCAGACACTGATCCAAACCAGCAGTGAGAGCCAAGGCAGGTGATCTTTTGCTGGCTTTAAGACAAATCAGATGCCAGCAGGTGAAACCACAACAGCCCTGGATTCTCATTTCCCCAACTGCAAAGATCATTCATTGCAAAACAGGATGACTTCCTTCCAAGGCTTCCTTGGGTACTGCCTTAGCCAGAAGAACTGAAGATTTCTGATTTAGGAAGGGAAGAGGCTATAAATATTTTAAATTCCTCTTTTAAGAAAGGCAGAATCCCCTTTTGCTGCTCAGCTTGAAAGGCAAATCAAACATACATCTGAATCTTTCCTGTCCCCTGTCAATATATTAATAGATGTCTATTAACCCAACAAAGACCATCTTGAAATACTCCCTTATTTTCCTCTTTGTATTGTCAGGAGATGACAACAAGATGACACACTCCACCAAGACTGAGCAGGCCATAATAAGCAGCCATTATCTCAATTACTGCAACACCCACTCTTTGCTAGTGCTATCATGCACAGCTGCTATTGTTAGGTGAGCACCAGGAGGTCTGCACTTTCTGAAAGGAAATACACAAATCAGCTAGATTTGAATAGAATTTCAAATCCAATCTTCCCTTGGAATGCTTTCAGAGCACAGCTAAAACTGGGTGTGAATTTATATCACCTCCTCAAAAAGACAACTGGGAATTAGAAAGCCAGACCAACCTTCAGCCTCCACAGTGGGTATCCCAGATTTGGGTCTCTGTTAAAAAACCTGCTTGTTTTCGTTCCTGCACTGAGAAGATACTCTGCTGGAAGGCCTTGAGTTTGTGAAATATAACGAATCTAGGGAAGAAAGGGAAAAAAATGAGGACTCCCAACAGAAAAAATCATGCAGCAATGATCAGCCAGCTTATCACAGTGAATAGGAATAACCTGTGTACAAAGAACACCAGACAACTGAAACTTCAAAACTACAGGGACTACCTCAAGAGTTTATAAGGACACTTGCCTTTCCTAATCATATTACCTGGGGAAATTTCAGGTTTTAAATACATCTTTCTTATTCTGTGCCAAAACGGCTCAACGTTGCAGGGCACTGAACTCACTGTTCTAGCCTGTATGAATTTATTGACTCACTTTTCATTTACACCAGAGTGGATCTGGTGTCTGCAGGTGAGCACTGCTTGTAGCTAGACAACAGTTCAGCTCAGAGTTCTGTTGTTTTTATGAGACATAATCCCTGCTTTACAGCCACAGGGTGTTAAAAAAATAACTGTAAATCCCACCCCTACCCATGAACTCACTCCTGGAGAGGTCCAAGTTCTGCCTGAGCTTTTAACTGCTGCTGCAAAATCCCAGAAGACACAGGAGTGAAGTTTTCAATTCAGGTATCAAAATGAACCCCATGAAGTCACACCTCATGCTGCCTCACAAAGGACTGCAAAGTCCTGCCGATTAAGCAATGGAAAAAGCAACTCCTCCCCACCCACCTACACATCTAGATAAGCTTCTCAGAATTACACAAAATTCAAGCTGCAAGGAAACCACCATGCTGTGCCTCAGTCGTTTTCTAACTCATTCTGCTCATTAAGGAACCACTGGGTTTCCTCTGGCAATTTACAGAGCTGGGAAGATGCAACACGAGGAAGTTTTCAGACTTCAAAGTTTTCATGTATTTTATCACATAAGGAAAACTAAACCAAGCACAGCAACAAAATGTCCACTGTGGCTTTTATGGTGACAGATTACCCTCAAAAACCCTCTCACAGACAATTTTTATCCTTTCATAGGTGAGTGAGTAGCCCAGGTAATAATGCAAAGCATCCCCAGCAAGAAGTAATTAGTTCAGGATGCCTTTTCAGACTCCTGCCCTTGTATTTCAGACTCAGCTTGGGGCTCACACTTTGCATTAAAAATGAGGGCTGCTGGAGGTATTCACATGGCAGGAATGATAGGCTTGCTCTGTCTCCACGTGGAAAAACTGCCCTGATTGGGAAATGACAGAGGGTGTTTGGAGTCAGGCCTCACACCTCTGTTTTGACAGCAAGGTATTTCAACAGCTTTTGGGTTTGGAAACCAAGGGGTTAACAGAAATTGTACCCTGGATAAATACATTCAAATCAAATTAAAACACTCAGAACTCCATGCTCTCCTCAGAGAGGCAAAGAGAATATCAGAGAGAAAATCAACTGCAGGTGACAGACACCAGTGGTTGAAGATGAACTGTGCCATGGGCTCAGAGGCTTTGAACACAGCTCGTGGTGGTTTCACTGGAACATGCCCACAGCCACCACACTCTCACCTGGTCATACTCAGATGCTCCTGGGTACAGAGGCCAGCCCAGAAACAGCTCTGCTATCACACAGCCCAGCGACCACATGTCAATAGCTTCACAGAATGGTAAACCCAGGATGATTTCAGGAGCTCTGTTCGGGAAAAAAAAACAAAACAGAGATCAACTTCCACTCTAACAGTGAGCAGTTCTTCCCTGTAAAGCACTCAGGGGCACAGCTGGGTCTGTCTCTTTGCCCTCTAACTCTTAGGTGGCCTCTGTGCAACTGTGAGATGAATGTATTCCTCTTGTAACAGAGAAGATGGCGTGAGGTGTCCCCAGGCTGCTGCACGACCCACCCTGACAGAACTGGGAAGGAAAGTTCTGGCAAAAAGTGCTCAGATTTTTCTCTCAGGGCAGCCAAGATCCCAGGTGACCAGCTGCAGAGAGCTGCCTGTTCTCCTGTGGAAAAGAACATCTGCAGAGGCAGAAAAAGGAGCTCTTCAGAGAGCTGTTCAGTTCCTGTCAGTGGGTTTTCACACAGGTTTGAGGAGAGAACACAGCTGGAGACTGCTCTGCTTTGCAAGGTTGTGTGACAGGTTTCTGTGCACTGAACCACACCTAATGCAAAATGCAAAATCTACCTGTCTGGTCCAGCCTCTAGCAGAAAGGGATGAAAAAAAAAACCCTCCAACTGCAAGCTGTTTCCTTCTGCAACAGGTTGGAATTGCAGGGAGATTTCTGTCTGGAACTGACTCATAACACAAAGGGATGTCTGAGTACAACTCTTCACCTACAGGCAGATCTGAAACCCATGCCATTCTGTCAGGCTGAATTCTGGTCACACATTTGCATACAGCTTAAAACCCAAGGGCTGCAAAAACCCACGTGACCTGGTGTGGGAATTTACTCTGGAAAGTACAGGAAACATGAAAACCTTCATCTTCTTCATGCATAACTAACACAGGCATGAGGGAAGACAGAAAAGTCCTAAACTCCAGGCTATCTGTTTTCTGGCTGTGACTTGCCCCAGGGCTTGTGACTCTTCTCATGTTACAGTGTGAATTTCTGTTGTTCAAAAGTCTCTGAAACCAGTTCTGATCTTTCTACAGAACTCAAAAAAAACCCAGGGCTTGCATAATGTACAGGTGTTAATGGATGTGACACTCACCCTCCTCAACCATTCAACCTGAAGGTGCCTCCCAACTGTTTGTACAGGGCAAGTGACTCTCCAATTAATCACCCTTTGTGTTGTGGTGACACAGATACAGCCTCTGGTTTAGGTGACTACACAATTCCATGAGCCAGTCTCCAAAACAAACTCATTCCAGCTGCCCAGTGCTCCTGAGAAAGCATGGCATGGACCAAACACACAGCCCTGCACCTGTCCTTTGCTGCTGAGCCTCCCTCTCCTGTTCAGCTTTAAAGCAATGAGCTTCTGTTACCTCTGAACCCCTCAGGATGACCCTTCAGTGATTGCTCTACTTGTCACTGGGCTGTTCCTACCCTTGTTTGGAGATCCCTGGCAGTAGCTGACTTTGAAATGGTTTTGCATGGGTGAAAATAGAAAATGATGATGCAGATTGGGTAAACAGTTGATATTTGAATCCTGCATGTCCTGCTGAACATCTCTATTTTAAAGAACAGTGCCAGAACAGATCATTCCAGAGGCTAACAGGAATCCATTGCTGCAGCACCTGGGTCTCCACAAGCAGAGGGTGACAGTCATTCACACAGGATTTTCAGAGCCCATGTGCCATGAGCCTAAGCAGTCATCAGTCATCACCATCAAACTGTATTGATCCTCTTGAATATCCTGCTTATGCAGGATTTTCCAACTCAGTCCCAAACCTGTTGTGTAAGGAATGCTGCAAGTGTAAGTTTCCCTGGTTTGGACTGGCAAGCAAATGAAAATGTACGTGGCTCGTGGAGGAAGCAAAGGCCCCTAATCCTGCACATGAGCATCCAAAAAATCCCACTGATTGCAAAGGAAAGGAGGCTGGGTGTGATAGTTTGTTAGTCTTTAACTACATGCTGGATTAGACTAGGGGATTCCAAAAACCTCCACACTCTATGCATTTTATTCTCTGAAACAAAGCAAATGAACTGCCATGAGCCACCTGAATTCATCCTGACTGAAGGACAGAGCTGGGAAATCAGAGTCTCCCTCCTCTCCTTTCACACCACTCTGGTCAGCAGCCTTGTGAGTTGGGACAGGACAGCAGCAGAGAGGTCACTGTCATAGCTGGTCTGAGAGAGATTAAAGTCATTGATGATCTTAAGCTCTTTGAAACAGAAATCAACAGCATTCTTTCTTCTGCACACAGGCCTGCCAAACTGTGACTTCCAAAGCTGGCAGCTGAGCTCAGGCCCTCAGAGGAGTCAGAGCAGCAGCGGAAAAACCCCAGACTGACCCTGCAGCATTTCCAAACACAGCAGGTCTGCAGGGGGGTGCTCTGCCCTCCCCCCACAGAGGGACGAGGGTAATACAAGGCTTGGACAACTGCAAGGCAGAGAATTACATGCTCACCACTCAGAGCTGGATTACCAGGCAGAGGGCTGGAACTGGCAGCATGCACTGCTGCTTCCCAGGCCAGCGTGACTGGGACAGAAGTAGGTCATGTAGCCCAAAGCAGAGGTGAGGAACAGGTACTACTGCCCTCTGCAAGCTCCCTCAGTGCTCAGTGACTCCTCCTCAGAGCCCATACTGTCCAGTCCTTCAGCTCAGTATCTTCAGTGTGCTGTGTGGCTCTGCCCAGACCCCCAGGGAACACTGGGAGGTGGGATCTGAGGCTCACATGATGGCTGCACTTAAATAGAACAGAGGACAGGAGCCAAGCTCTCTCAACATGGGGACACCAGTGCTTCCTTCTACTGCTTATCCTCAGCAGGGAGGACAAACAGCATCCACAGCCTTTCCACACATGATGTCATAAGCAGGTACTCTGGATTTCAGGTCAGGAATTACTGCTCCTAGACCCCAGCACTGCCACGGGAACTGGTGGCTGCGTGGAAGCATGGTCTGCCAGTTAGTCCACTCCTAGCCCTTTGCCTGGCTTAGGGCCAAAGAATTCTTCATGGGCACTTCTCACAGGTTAAGTCAAGCATATCGTGGCAGCAGAACTGCCCTTCTTGACTGGGGTTAGGCTGCAGGAATGCCAGTGGGGAGAGGGAACCAGCCCCAGCCCTGCCAAGCCCCACGCTGCATCGAAGCACAACTCCAGCACTACCAGCCAGAAGCTGTCCAGCTGCCAGAGGTACAATCAGAACAGGGAGTGAGCAGGGCTGTTGGACCAGGTGACCTCCAGGAGCACTGAGCATAATTCATAAAGGAAGATTTTTTTTTTTCCTTCAGGGTACATGTATCAGAAAATTCACCTTGCAGCAGCTGAGGCTGGTTCAGGTCTCTGCAGAGACACAGGTTATGTAAATGCCAGTGCCAGGTATAAAAAGAGTGAACACAGAATGAGAAGTTTATTTTTACTTTTTGACAGAGATCCCAGTGAAGAATTGGTCTATACTGCTTAACAAAAACAGCACTGAAAAAACTTTGGACTTGGAACTCCTCTGAGCAGGAATATAATGTGAATATGGTCACAGCCACCCAGCTCACCCACAGCAAACTGGTTCCTACACCAGCTCCATAAATTCCTAGATTATGGATTTTAGTAATCAGGACCATTACACTAATTATGCATCACTGAATATTATATTTCCACATCACAGCATTCCTGACTTCAGCCAGGCAGACAAACACCATCTCCCTCAAGTTACCTCTGGCACAGCCTGGAGTTCAGAGCCTCACACCAAGGCAGCTCCCTCCCCAGCAGCCCCTCTGAGATCTTATCACCCCCTCCCTGCCTCTGCCAAATCTGGTTCCTGTGATACCAGCCCCTGCAAAGCACCACGTGGCTGCCCAGCCTCTCTGCTCACACGTGCTGCAGGTCAGATAGAGCAGACTCTTCACCCCTTTTGCTGCAACAACAGAACTGATGATGCATTTGAGCCAGCCAGTGTTTCAGCAGAGTTCTGACAACTGTGGTACAAAAAGTGTGTCACAAACGCCAACAATCAATAGTTTAGAATGGGAAAGATTGGTGCTGACAAGCTGAGGGAAGACTGAAGAATGGATTAAGTCTCTATCAGATGAAATAAATGGCACAGAGAGCTGCTACCCGGTGTAGAGGCAGTAAAAAAAGCAATAAAACAAACAACAAAGGGGGTAAGGATAGAGAAGACTGAACACAAGCCAGGACTTCAAACTGAAGCCAGGAGGAAAGACATCAAACAGGGCAGAGACACAGGGTGGGGTGGAGTGGCTGGAGTCCTCTGCCTCGTCCCAGCTGGAAGGACTAGATACTAGTTCAGTTTTGCATCAAGTGAGCTCACATTCCACTGAAAGCAGCCCTGACAACACAGCACAGACTTCTTCATGTGCCTTTGATGCCAGAAGCCCTTTCTTCATGCATTTATTGAAGTCTACTGCTCCTTGTATTGAAATCCACACTATGAGCAGAGCCAAGCTGGAAGATAATTGAAAGGAAAAGCACAGCTTGCTGTTGTGTCACAGCTTCTGGGGTTTAACATTTTTGTCCATGTAGTTTATTTTGAATTCTGAGCTAGGATTAGGGGCAGAGGCCATTTCTACATTTTTGGTAAGGGAAGCTCATCCCCATTTAGAGAGGGTGACATACCAAAGGCTGACACGGGAAGTCACGTGCTCACAAAGTGGGTTCAGACAAAGATGGAACCAGAAGAAACACAATAAAAAAGAAACTGCCACGGCTTTGACTTCTCTCTAAATGCCCATGGTTAGAGGACTAGTTTCAGATCACGACCAAAGGCACTAACTAGCAGCACACTGCTTCCCCAGTTTGCTCTTTACACATCATCACAAACCACAGGCAGGACAGACCCAGCTTTCTGCACTGACCTGGGGTAAAAAGCAGGCACCAAGCTGCCTATTACACCACCCCTGCAAAGCAAAGTGCTGTTTATTCATATGCATGTTTCAGAAGGAACAGGAGAGGTATTCCTTCTGAATGCATCCAGGAGAGGTGCAGCCCAGCAGGCAGGCTGGCCCCTGCCTCTCCCTCCTCAGCTGGCATCACACCTAACACGGCAGTTTTTGCACAAGCAGACTCGTGACCCCCAGGGCTCACCCAGGGGGGCCAGCACCACCCCAGCACCCACCTGTAGTAACGTGACTGTAGGTAGGTGGAGCAGACAGCCTTGGAGACGTGGCTGGCCGAGCCGAAGTCGATCACCTTGACGCGGTAGGGCTGGCGTGCAGGATCCACCAGCATGATGTTCTCCGGCTTCAGGTCGGCGTGGATCAGCCCCA
This sequence comes from Ceyx cyanopectus, assembly GCA_013401355.1. Taxonomy (NCBI): domain Eukaryota; kingdom Metazoa; phylum Chordata; class Aves; order Coraciiformes; family Alcedinidae; genus Ceyx; species Ceyx cyanopectus. The sequence continues at coordinate 14,330 of VYZU01077709.1, forward strand.
GGCTCTTGAGCTTCATCAGGGCAGTGGCCACTTGCTGCAGGATGGGCCGGATGTATTTCAAGGGCAAGGGGCTGAACTTATTTTGCTTTAAGAAATCGTACAAGTTCTGTTCCAGCATCTCAAAAACCAGACAGGTGTGGTTCTTGTGCTGAAAGCACTCGTAGGAGCGGACGAAGTTGTACTCGTCAGCATTCTCGCTGCTCAGGCGAGACAGGATGCTCACCTCTATCTGGCCCTGCCTGGCGTAGGAAGGATGGTTCTTCAGGATTTTGATGGCTACGATCTCCTTGGTGCTCCTTTTCCAGCATTTCGCCACCTGCCCGAACGTCCCTCGGCCCAGGAACTCCAAGACCTCGTAGCTGTTTGTCATGGAGCACAGGATCTCGTGCTGGACCAGCTGATAATCCCCCTCCCCACTGGAGCTGCTGCTTTTAGTGGTGACCGTGGTGGTCGTGGCCGCAGCACCCACCGCAGGTCTGTTTTGCAGCATGAGAGGTGGATGTTCCTCGATGATCTGCACGCTACCGTTGCTGTCGACCTCCTCACTTTTCCTTTTTAATCCACATTTTTGGTAGGGTTCCAGTAAAGAAACGTTGCTCCTGTGGGTCAGGGTCTGGCTGCTCTGGAAGGAAGCTGTGGCGCTGCTGCCGGTGCTGTCGGCCGCCGTCACCACGATGTGCTCCACCGAGGGAGCAGGGAGCAGGAGGTTCTGGTCGTAGGCAGGGATACTGAAGTTGGCTACCTGATGAGAGGAGCTGGCTTGCCCTTGAGCCGCTGGGAGGTTTTTATTGTGGGTATAATACTTGTCACTACTGCTCTGTCCTGAAACATCCCAGACAGAGGACTCCACTTTCAGTTTCTTGGCACTGCAGAAGGCACTCGAGGATACTGACGGAGGGGAGAACACCTGCAGCTGTGAGGCCATACCTGCAAAGGAAGAGGAGCCGTTAGGGCTGCTCGGGGGCCGCAGGCTGAGTCAGAACGGGCTCCTCTGGCTGCACAAGGAACGGCGGAACAACGTTTCTGAGCTCCATATGGTACCCACCACCTAGGAAGGCAGCCTTTTGAACTGCTCTAAAGATCAAGGCTGTGGAATTCCTGCGTTTTACCTCTCTGCCTCCACCCTAGGAAGCAGGCAGCTCTTTATCCAGCTTCCCACAGACAAAAGAACTCCCAGCACAAGACGGGAAAACACCCCTGAAGACCGGCAGCGAGCGCGGTAAGCGGGAGGAAGCCGAGAAAATTCAGATCGTTTTCCCCCTCCCTCTGCCCCCCGGCCATTCCCCCCACCTTAGCCGTGAAAACAGCCCGAAGCGGGAACCCGAACCGCACAGGCCGAGCCCCCGGCCGGGAGCCGCCCCGGGACGGCGCCTGCAGCTCGGACCGAAACGCCACCGACCCAGCACGGCCGGCGCGGGCCGCTGCCGGGGCCACGGCCAAACCCCGCCGAGAGCGCAGAGCCAACGGCTGCCGGGGCCCCGCCCGGCCCGCGGCGGAGGGAGAGCTCGCACC
>VYZU01077718.1:0-14941 GCA_013401355.1 Ceyx cyanopectus
TATTTAAAATTTTAACATTTACAAGAAAACCTCTAGCAAAACCCAAGTATGAAGAGAAACCAAGGGTATTATTGCCTGATTTTAGATCATTTAGATCATTTCTTCCATGTTTCACTAATACATGACTCCAAAGATGTTACCAATAAAGTCCTAACCTCATCCATCAGGGACTGCTTCATCCTGGCACAAAGCCCTCATGAAATTAAGGGGACTTGTGAGTAGGGAGGCAATTTTGAGGCAGGGAGACAGTTTGCAGTATTTTGAATGTAAGTACAAATAAAAGATGCAATTCTGTTGTTAAAGAAGTTAAATAGACCACATTTGAAGAAAACAATACTGCATCTGAAACCAAAGATTCATAATTGCAAGATGAGCACTTGCAGTCAAGCTTAAAACAGAAATGTAAGGTTACAAAGAAACACAGGAGAAAAATTAACCATAAATGGAAATTTTGATCTTTCAGACATGCCTGAAAAACTGCTTAGATTCTGAGGTCTTTCCAGGTTTTCCTTATTTAATTAAAAAAAAAAAAAAAGAAAGGAAGATAAATCAATTTTTTCTTAGAAACCATAAAAAGTCTGTTTGGAACTCAAGTCTCCAAAACACAAAGGTTTTTCAACTGCAGTTATTTACAAGTGAAAAGGTTCTTCAAGATGGGAAAGCAGCAACTATAATCCTCACCAATATAGAGTTCTTCAGGTCTGTCTTTGCAAGAATATTTCAGTAATGTATTCCCACTTTCTTTGATACCTGCTCATTCAGCTTGTATTTAGAGGCAATCAGTCAGAAGAACCTGACAACTCAATAAGGCTTCCTTCTACTTTTCAGAGAGCTACCTTCAGTTCAAATCACAAAAGAATCTATTTGCATAACTGATCCACAGTTATTTGTCATATTAAAAGTGTGAAATTTGGATTTGTGTTTTCATTGTGATGCTACTAATTGAAGGATTAATTGAAAGTGGTCATACACTTGATTACAGTTTCAAAGGGAATAAAAAAAATTAGATTTCCCAAATAATTACTATGATCTGCAGACACAGAGATCCTCATTCAAAGACCTTTCCTCATTTTATTAAGTCTGCTAAAAATCAATTTACAGAACTTGCAGTCCTATTAATTATTCTATAAAGAAAACTTACTTTGTTCAATCTAGTAATAATTGAGGGGGAGGTGAATTCCACTGTTAAGGACTTACCATAGGTTGCAAATGTTCTTCTTTGCTGTTCAAACATGAAATCATTTATGTGAGCTGGTTCTGCATATCCTGAAAGCATATTTCTAGGTGCAGCCATTTGTTGAGTCCTAAATGGGTTTTCTGGTCCAAACTACATCAATGTTAAAAGAAAGTATGTAAGAATTGCTTATTTCTTATTGATGTGTATACAGTTTTTGAGGAAAAAAAAACACAGGGTAAAAAAAAAAAAGAACAAAAACAAAAAACTTGCCTTCCAAAAACAGTAGCACAAAATTACTTCAACTTTTTATTTATTTATTACTAACTTCTTTGTTATTATCCACAGGATTCACACAGTTGCTTTGAACAGCTCATTTCCTGATTGAACCTTCTGACTTTTATTACTGGTACCCAGGACAAATGTCTATCAATTACTTGAGATAAAATATTGACAGTCAATATATCAAAATTACTTCAACATATTTATTATGTGCTCAGTACAAGCATTCAGAAGACAAAACCTGAGAAAAGGCCAATTTATATGGTTCCACAAAATGTTTTCTAATCACAAAGCATAACTAATACAGAAATTTCAGACTCATGCATCCTTTGTATACCTAGAATGCTAATCCCTGCTTTAAAAGATGACACAATGTACAATGAAGTTAAAATGCTTTAACAGCTCTATTTGTCTTTCAGATAGTCTGTCAGTTATAATAAAACAGAAAGGGGTTCACATGGCACCAGGCAGTCCAAATTCAGCCTAAAATATTTATTTTTTTTCCCCACTATACACATTTAGCATAGCTTCAATTCACTGAATCACAGAATAACAGACTCAGAGTTGGAAGGGACCTCTAGAGACAACCTAGTCCAACCCTCTTGGTGAATAGTTAAACTGAAAGGACTTCCATTTTATTTTAAATCCTCCTCTTAAAAACCATATATCCACAAGACTTACCACCATTCATTTAGCTCTGAGTAAATTGCAAACATGTGAAAATGGTATAAGACTACTCTAATGCAGCTCATGTTTTACCCAGCTTCTTTATAATGCTATTTTCCTAGCTTGATTTTGAATTTCCAGAGCTATAATTCTGCTGTAATATTCTTCTTTATGCAAAAATTCAAGCTTCAAAAATACCAAAACACCTCTGTAGATTCCTTTTTTTTTTTTTTAATTTTATGAAATTAAAGTAAAAAAAACAGCAAGCATCTAAAGAAAAGATGTTTTCTATAAACTTCACATAAGATTTATAGAAACTTTGCCCTTTCAGGCACTTCTGCTCTACAGATTGATATTGCTTCTTACCTCAGGTGCAAACATGGTATCATAAGTTGGATTGTACTGAACTTCCTTGATAGCAGGATCAAGGTGGACTCCTGTTTCCACATCTTCCTGAAATAAAACAGAGATATTAATAAAACCATTTTTCACATGAAGACTTTTAATAGATGATATTACCCCATTTCAGACCAAATGAGTGTTGTAGTTCAAGATGACACTTTCATTACTCTGAAAGGAGAAGAGTAGCTTGGCCAAAGTTTCTAATCTTACAAAAATACAAATCTTACAAAGGGAAAAACTCAGAAGGGCATATAAAGCTGACAGGGATTTACAATGTGCTAATATATGGATAATATCCCTAGCAATAATATAGAAAAAGCTGTCTTAGCAGCAGTGTTTAATCACTGCTCACCTACAACAGGATGCCAAAGACTGCAACTCACAGGAGGATGTGGCATAACAGAGGATGGAATTTTAGCAGCCACTTCATTAATAATTACCTTGAACAACCTCAAGCTTGCTCTGTATTAGACTATCTTCAAATAGAAAAATGGCATGGTCTTTACTTACTTCATATTATTCTATGCTCTGAATGCTGTGTGCAAAAAGCCTGGTTTTCTATCCAATTCAACAGTGGGTCAATGACAAATTCATTTGCTTAGGTATGCAACATTTTAAAGATTTGAAAATCTGGTTTTCTAGAATACAGAAAAAAAAACAACAAAAAAAACCAATTGGTACCTAAAGATAGATAGCTTATTACCTGATTACATTTGGTTAAAACTGCTAAAGGAAAAAAAAAAAAAGTTTTTTTTCTTTTAATTGATGACATTAGCCAGCTCATCAATTGTTTTTTCTAGAAAAACCACCTTCTTAGTAGCTCTGTGAAGTCCAACTGGAAAGCTTGACTGTTCCTGTGCATCAATTATCTTAACATCAAGTCCAGCCACTGCACTGCTCCTGCCCAAGACCTCAGTGCTGCCAATTCTCAGCCTGACCTCATTCCTCTCAGCATCAGGACTTTTGCAATTCACTGGGCTTGGATGCCAGCAGCTCCCAGTGCACTCACTGCCCTGCATTTCACAGCCTCAACTTGCCTGGGAAGCAGCACAGCAGCTCTAAGCCAGGAACTTGGCAACAAAAGCAGGTCCCTCTGCATCCCCAGTTAGAACAGGAGGGTATCAAACCCATTTCCTAACCTGCATTACCTACACACTTCTGTTTCCTTTCACAGTTCCAGCACCTGAGGACATTTCCCACAGGTAACTTTGACAAGTCACATCCTACAGCTTGCTCTGGCAGCTAGACCTCACATCTTAACCAACCTTAGAACTTGAGAATGGTTATGATGGATAATATGGCAAAATGGATCTGATCACAGAGTCACAGAAATTAGGGGTTGGAAGGGACCTAGAAGATCATCTAGTCCAACCCCCCNCTTTAACAGCTCTATTTGTCTTTCAGATAGTCTGTCAGTTATAATAAAACAGAAAGGGGTTCACATGGCACCAGGCAGTCCAAATTCAGCCTAAAATATTTATTTTTTTTCCCCACTATACACATTGAGCATAGCTTCAATTCTCTGAATCACAGAATAACAGACTCAGAGTTGGAAGGGACCTCTAGAGACAACCTAGTCCAACCCTCTTGGTGAATAGTTAAACTGAAAGGACTTCCATTTTATTTTAAATCCTCCTCTTAAAAACCATATATCCACAAGACTTACCACCATTCATTTAGCTCTGAGTAAATTGCAAACATGTGAAAATGGTATAAGACTACTCTNAGAAACTTTGCCCTTTCAGGCACTTCTGCTCTACAGATTGATATTGCTTCTTACCTCAGGTGCAAACATGGTATCATAAGTTGGATTGTACTGAACTTCCTTGATAGCAGGATCAAGGTGGACTCCTGTTTCCACATCTTCCTGAAATAAAACAGAGATATTAATAAAACCATTTTTCACATGAAGACTTTTAATAGATGATATTACCCCATTTCAGACCAAATGAGTGTTGTAGTTCAAGATGACACTTTCATTACTCTGAAAGGAGAAGAGTAGCTTGGCCAAAGTTTCTAATCTTACAAAAATACAAATCTTACAAAGGGAAAAACTCAGAAGGGCATATAAAGCTGACAGGGATTTACAATGTGCTAATATATGGATAATATCCCTAGCAATAATATAGAAAAAGCTGTCTTAGCAGCAGTGTTTAATCACTGCTCACCTACAACAGGATGCCAAAGACTGCAACTCACAGGAGGATGTGGCATAACAGAGGATGGAATTTTAGCAGCCACTTCATTAATAATTACCTTGAACAACCTCAAGCTTGCTCTGTATTAGACTATCTTCAAATAGAAAAATGGCATGGTCTTTACTTACTTCATATTATTCTATGCTCTGAATGCTGTGTGCAAAAAGCCTGGTTTTCTATCCAATTCAACAGTGGGTCAATGACAAATTCATTTGCTTAGGTATGCAACATTTTAAAGATTTGAAAATCTGGTTTTCTAGAATACAGAAAAAAAAACAACAAAAAAAACCAATTGGTACCTAAAGATAGATAGCTTATTACCTGATTACATTTGGTTAAAACTGCTAAAGGAAAAAAAAAAAAAGTTTTTTTTCTTTTAATTGATGACATTAGCCAGCTCATCAATTGTTTTTTCTAGAAAAACCACCTTCTTAGTAGCTCTGTGAAGTCCAACTGGAAAGCTTGACTGTTCCTGTGCATCAATTATCTTAACATCAAGTCCAGCCACTGCACTGCTCCTGCCCAAGACCTCAGTGCTGCCAATTCTCAGCCTGACCTCATTCCTCTCAGCATCAGGACTTTTGCAATTCACTGGGCTTGGATGCCAGCAGCTCCCAGTGCACTCACTGCCCTGCATTTCACAGCCTCAACTTGCCTGGGAAGCAGCACAGCAGCTCTAAGCCAGGAACTTGGCAACAAAAGCAGGTCCCTCTGCATCCCCAGTTAGAACAGGAGGGTATCAAACCCATTTCCTAACCTGCATTACCTACACACTTCTGTTTCCTTTCACAGTTCCAGCACCTGAGGACATTTCCCACAGGTAACTTTGACAAGTCACATCCTACAGCTTGCTCTGGCAGCTAGACCTCACATCTTAACCAACCTTAGAACTTGAGAATGGTTATGATGGATAATATGGCAAAATGGATCTGATCACAGAGTCACAGAAATTAGGGGTTGGAAGGGACCTAGAAGATCATCTAGTCCAACCCCCCTGCCTGTTGGGGATATTGGAACAGTTCTCATTTGACTGGAAATGAAGACACAGGGGCTTTTTTCTTCCCTGTTCTTTAAACTGATGAAGTGAGAAAAATCCATTTTTGCAAGAATTTTTCAGTTCTGCTATTTTCCCTCTTCTCCCTGTTAAATCCTATTACATGCTGCTCAATAACTGAGGAAAGAAACAGCTTGTGCCATGACAGCTGATCCTCTGCTGGACTGTTACAGCAATTCTGGTTCTAGTTCAGTGCTGAGTCCCTTGGAAGGCACACAGTGTGTTCACTCCTAGACCACCACAGGCACAGCCTTTCTGGGGGAAAACCATTCAGCCTTGAAATGGAAGCACATGTTCTGTTTATCAGAGCTCCACTCCTCAAGACCTCCATTCATGCTTTCATAGATTTGGGCACCAAATGATCTGTTCAGATGCTGCTGAAGCAGGGAATGTTTTTTTTCACTGTGCCAATTGACTTTATATACAAATTTGACACGTCCCAACTCTCCACCTTCTCAGTATTTAAAACAATTGGAATCTTGTCAGGAAAATAAAGTCTTGACACAACATATTCTCAAATGTTAGACTGCAGCAAGAGTTTGAATTGCAGCAGACAAATTAGCCTTTGGTCAGCATCTGATAAACACCCATTTTTATAGCATTACAAGATTCTGATAGGTAGCACAAACAAAAAAATGTTAACCTGGTCCATCAATCATTTCACAAATTGGCAAGCTGTTTGCATTGGAGTGTTTTGCTTGTTGGTTGGGTTTTGTTTTGTTTTTTTTGTGTGGATTGGGTTTTTTTTACTTTTTTTGGTGTTTTACATGAAGCAAGAACTCATCAGCAACCTCTGCACACAGTGAAGATCACTGAGTACAACTCATGCATCACTAGAAGACCTTCTCAGGGAAATTCAATTGCCTTAGACCTAGGAAGCAAAAAAAAATAAAAATAAACACACAGGTCTATCTATCAGCAGCTAGGCTGGCAGAGGAGAGAATCTGAATTCACAGACAGGCTAAGCATCACTCTGGAGAACTTCTTACAAAGGCACTGGGATAATAAAAAGGGAGTCAAGAAGCTGTCAGTTTAAACAGTGACAGTGTTCCCTCAGAGAAAACAGCAAGTTCAGCTGTAGGACTAACAGAGAAGCAGCTGATGTTTCCTGCAACTCAGAAACTGGACAAATATGGGCTTGATGCTCTAGTGTCAGTCAAAGTGGCAAATCCCCTATAACCTGCAAGAGAATTAACATGTTTGGAATGATGTTTTGCTTTCTTGGAAGACATAACACAATGGAGTTACAAACAAGCTCCACATATCACCTCTCTGATGATCTCAGTGCTGGTAACTATTGCCCACTGAAATCCAGCAGCCACACTGGGCACCATCTCTCAAGCAAGATGCATGTTACTGTACAGCTACCTGAAAGGAGGGTGCAGCCAGGTGGGGGGCAGTCTCTTTTGCCAGCTAACAAGTGCTAAGACAAGCAGGAACCACTTCAAGTTGCACCAGGGGAGGCTGAGGTTGGACATTAGGAGAAACTTGTTCACTGAAAGGGTTGCCAAGCAATGGAACAGGCTGCACAGGGAGGTTGGTGGAGTCACCATCCCTGGAAGTATTTAAAAGACATCTAGAGAGGTGCTGAAGGAGGTGGTTTAGTGGTGGGCTTGGCACTGATGGGTTAATGGTCGGACTTGATTTTAAAGGGCTTTTCTAACTGAAAGGATTCTATGACTCTAAACTGAAAAGGGTTCAAAAGAGCAAATTCAGGAATTAGCAGAGGTCTCAGAAAACATGACTTGTACAGAAAAACCAAACAATCTAATTCAGCCTAAAAAAAAAAATGCAGATTATAGAATTTAGTAGAAATATTGACAGCCAAATGCTGATACTGCTCATAGATCCACTGAAGTCTGGTAGGTAGGTTCAATGAGTGCCTGTCCACAGATGGAGGGATCACCATCCAAGGCAAAACAGAAACAGGGGATGTCTTACCACTGAACTACTCAGGGTGTTGGTTGGGGTTTTTGTGTTTTTTAAGTAGGTGTGACACCTACTTACTTGCAGCAAGATAGGATATTATTTGTCAGATATGATTTGATTAGGTTAAAAAGTTCTTGGGTATTTAATTGCTCTCCTTTTGCCTCTTTCATCCTACAACACAGCATCCCACTACCACAGGGGACTGGCACACAGAGCTGTGCTCTGGAGTATTACCATTGCCTAAGGCATCTGCCTCAGGACAGAGAGAAGCTTTTGTTGCTCAGTGTAGACAGGCAGGTGCTTCATTATATGAAAAAATAAAAATAATTAAAAAAAGCTTATTAGAACTTTTATTTTTTACATGCATCAGAGAAAAAAAAAATTTGAATTAAAAACAGAACCCTGTCATAGGAATCAAGGCAAAACCTGAAATAAAAGAAACAAGCTGTAGCAGGGACTGCACCCCTGGATGCTAATTCTGTTTCTTGGAAAGAATAGAATGGTTTCTAAGTTAAGGCAACTCACAATCCTTGCAATTCACAGTGTTCTTAAATTTCAGCCAAATTCTGCAATCCTCATTGCTACCTGTAAGTTTGAGTCCTATTTTTTTTTTTGCATTTGGAAGAAGAATATGACATGTAAATTTCAAGTGTTTGCCTAAACAAAAAGTTTGTTAGAACTAAACAAAGGTCAGAGTGCTCCAGTTTTACAGCATGCAAGCAGAGTTGTGCTGGCTATGTTTTTTCTTTTTCTAGACATTTTAGATAATAAACCTACAAGTTTGCTTCTCCCCAGGTAAATTCACTACTGATTAGTCAAATACCTAAAAAGGTCAAGCTGCTTTGCATAAGATTTAATTAATTTTAATTATCCATTAATTTAAATGTGATCAATTAAGACCCCAATCCATGAGCCACAGAGGCTTAAGCAATTTGTCACTTACCAATTCTTCCACAGACCACTTGGGCTTTCCAATACACATTAGTTCTAAAGATGTTCAGATTTATTCCCAAGAGATAAATGGCATTTATGGGAAAGTTTCAACATGAAGATTTGGTTAGCATCTTTTAATGATGCTACCCATTCATACAGTCTCAACAGCAAATGTCCATCCCACCAACTTCAATAGAATAAAAAGAAGCCAGCAAGAAAACAGCATGTGAAATGGTGGTGCTGAATGAGGCTACATTCTTAGCACCTCACAGGATGACAAATTCTAAACATCTCTATGAGGGATTTTGTGAAAAGCAAGCAGGAAAACTCACCATGTTCAAAGAATACAAAACATTCCTAACAACTACTACCTCCCAGGTCACTGATGTTCATCAGTGCCACAGAATGGTCACACACTGAGGTTGTATCTTTCCTCTCTCCTTAGCTAGGGAGGGATGATTATTATTTATGATCTCAAATCAAAATGACATACAACATTTTAATGAAGTATCTTGATACTCAGAAACCTCATTTCCTTTTTAGATTGGCTAACAGAATGCCCACAACAGAGACAACTGTACTGGTGGATATCCTTTTCAGGGCAGAGCTTAGCACACAGCCTTCAATGCAATGTGCTGTTTCCTTGGGCTGCATGTTCCTACTCTGGCACCCAGTACTTAACTGGGCCAGCAGATCAGGGAACAGATCCAAGGACAAATAACTCCATTAGAATTACTTTTCTTTTTTAAAAAAAATTCGGTTCAGTAACTCCACGGGCATTACCTCTTCTTATTTAAAGAAAACATTTAAATAAGAAGAAAAATTTAAATATTTATCATATAATAATATTTAATATTTATATTATATAATAATATTATTTAAATATTATTAAGAATAATTAATAATTATTTAAATTAAGATCTGATGGCAGCTACCAAGCACCAGCAGAAGCCTTAGTACTAAAATGGCAAAGGGAAAACCTGTTGCTACAGCCTTAAGAGTAGTGAAGAGCACAGAGAATGCTACTTGCACGTATCATTCACACTCAAAAAGATATCACAGATGTTCAGGAGCATTCCTTTCGAAGCCTGTATATTTTAGATATTTCTAAGACTTTAAGGGATAAGAAAACTATGTTGCTTATACTAAAGTTTCGAATTCAAACCAACACTATCCTCGCTTCTGGAATCCAAAAGTGAGACAATAGACCAAACTTGGAAAATTTGGGTTTCCTAAGCAACGCTGGAATGAAAACAGGAATCCCAACCAGCTTTCAGGCTGCTCCTGAGAACAGAACTCAGCTGCACACAGGCTGTCAAACAGCGATTTCACCTCAACACCCGCTCAAACACCACAGAAAACCACCTTCGACTCGGGGGAACAGCAAGGGAGTTATCTGGGTAATTCCAAGCAAGGCAGGGCTTGGAGGTCTAAAGAATACGCGCTTTAATACGCTTAGCTGCCACAGCGGGATCCAGCGGCCAAGCTCCCCGGCACACGCAGCCCGCCCTCCCACCTCAGCTCCGGTCCCCTCGCCGCGGGGCAAGGCCAGGCCAGGCGGCACCAACCTCCCCTCGCCGCGCCCCCGAGCGCCTGCCCCGACACCTGCGCTCCGCTTCCCCGGCCCAGGGCTGCCCCGAAGCTGTCTCCGGGGGCAGAGAGCTACGATGCGGCCGCAGCGCCGGGAGGGCGAGGGGCCCAGCCCCGGTGCGGCGAACGGCGGAGGGGCACCAACCTTCACGGCTACTTGCGGGGCCGCGTCGACGGCCAGGGTCGGGGGAGCGGCTGGCGGCGCCCGGAGGTGCAGCACGGCATCGCGGCTGGCGACTACGGCGACGCGCTGGGAGCCTCCCTCGGCCTCGGGCTCCGAGTCGGGCTCCGAGTCGGAGCCGCCGTAGGAGGCGAAGGCAGCGAGAGCCTCCGACATCTTGTCGCGGAGGATGCCGGGATGGGTAGGTCCTGGGCAGCTCCGCGGAACTCGTCGTGCCTCTTTTCCCGGAGAACAAACGGGGCAGGGGCTGCGCTTTCAAACGCCACTCGTTAAAACGGAAAATAGTTTCTCTTTGAGAGCCTAAGGTTTTCTATGGGATACACGTATCTACGAGGAGGGCGTATTCTCTCTTTGCGGTCGTTGGTGATGAACCTTTCAGGACTCCCCTGCGGGACTACAAGCTCCAGCGAGCACCGCGGCCAGCAGCGGCCCGGGCTGGGGGCATCGGGACCATTGAGCGGCCGTTGGTGTTCTGCCGCCCGGGCGGAGAAACATTACGGCGCAGCTTTTAAGAGCGAGACGAGCGCTAGGAGCAACTTCCCGCTGCCCGGGAACGCGGCCGGCCGGTGACAGGAGCACGAACCCGCCGGCTGATCCGCGCCCGGCGCCGCGCTGTCGCCCACCACGGGCACTCGCGGGAATCGGGGGTTTCCCTCCGCGCTCGCCCGCACCCTGTGTTTAGGGGCAGGGGAAGGCACTGAAGCGAGGGCGGGAGCGAGAGCTCCTTCCGCACGCAGGGGGATTTCGCGCTCTGTCCGGCAGAGAGGCTGCGGGGAGGATCGGGGCTCGCGCAGCGGGAGATCCCAGCACCGCAGCGTTGCCCCCACGCCAGGCCACTCCTGCCTCGGCCCCGCACTCACACCGCTCTAGCCCGGGCAGCCTAGAAGCGGACTGTGCCCTAAGGAACTCCGCCCTTCACCCACCGATCGGGCTCCGAGCAGCCGGCTTTGTGTACGTCACGGCACCGGGCCCCGCCCATGCTGGGGAGAGGGAGGTCGGGGGCCGGACTGTACCACCTGCCGCCCGCGGGGTGGGGTGGACTCGCCGCCTTCACGTCGCGGGCTTGGGGGTGGCGGCGGCGTATGGAGCGGCCCGAGCATCGTGCGGGAGGGGCCGGCCGCCGGGTAAACAGCCCGGCCTCCCGCCCTCCCGCCTCGGCGCGCCGGGACAGGCCCCGCCTCCCGCGCGAACACACGCCGCACCGCACCGCACCGCACACACGCGCGCCCTGGCCGGGGCTATTGTGAAGCCGCCGGGGGAAGCTCCGCGCCCCCTTCGCCGCCTCGGAGCCGCCGGCTGGGCGCGGAATGGCAGGGGCCGCTTGAAGTTCCAGTGCCCCAGCGGCCGCGGGGAAAGCGAGAGGCGAAGGCGGAGGGAGGGGCTGAGGCGAGCGGCGTGAAGGTGCGAGGCGAGGCGAGGCAGCGCACGGGAACCGGGCCGGACGGTAAGTGCTCCGTCCCCTTCCCTCGCGGTCCCTGCGGCGGGCGGGACCGCTCTCCGCCGCTGAGCCCGCGCCCTCGCTCCCCTTCTCGGTCGCCGCGAGACGTGCCTGCCCCACAAAGGAACCGGTACCCGCCAGGTGCCGGCACCCTTCCCTTTGTCCGTACCCGTGCGGGGGGGCGGCGGCGAGAGGCAGGGAGGGAGGGATGCCCGTACGTCGCGGCCGTGGAGATCCTTTCCCCCATCTCCCCGCCGTCTCCGCTAGCAGGGGCAGGAGGGTGCGGGCTGCGAGGCGGAGGAGGGAAGGGGCCCGCACTTGTGCAGGAGCGCGGCGCTTTCCCTCTACCTCTCTTCGCCGCGCAGCCCGCTCGCCCCGTCTGCTCGTAGCCGGTGAGGCGGCCGCGGGGTCGCCCGGCGGGGAAGGTGGGGCTGTGCGGGGGTCAGCGGGCTGGCGGGGAAGGAAGGTGGGGCTGTGCGGGGGTCAGCGGGCCAGGCGGGGGGCGGTGGGGGTGACGTCAGCCGCGGGCAGGTCCGGGCTGAGCCGAGATGCTGTCCCCTCGGAGCCGGCGGCCGCCAACGCGCCGCGGGCTGGAGCGGAGCTCGGCGAGGCAGAGGCGCGGACGGGCGGTGGGTTTGCCGCTCGGAAGCGAGAGGATTCGATCCGAGCTGCGGCAGATCTGCCCGCTGGAACACTGCTACCATTGTTAGGCTGGCTGCGAGATCGCGGCTGCCTGGGAGCGGAAGAAGCACGTAGGTTCCAACTTCTCCAGGCAGCAAAACGCCTTTCTCTGCGCCCGCGGACAGGGTCGATGAGAGCGCAGAGCGCCGAAGGGCTGCTGCGGTGCTCGGGCTGCACCTGGAGCGGTACCATCGCCACGAGTCCCTTCCATGCTGCGTGTGCGGTCTGGATTCAAGTGAGCATCTGATCGTGACAGTGGCATTTCATCAGGTGAAATGCTCTGCTTTGATTTCAGCAGTCACGCTGTTAAATAAATACCTTCGCTTGAGAAGAGAGAGCTGAGATTCCTCTTGGAAAAAACGGTAGAATGTAAGGGGCAATAGAAAGTGTTGGTAGCATGGAGTGGAACAAGGTACTGCGTTTATACCCGTTTTATTAAAAACAGACGGGCCTCTTCTTTGTATGCTACAATTGGGATTTTAGGTAAAAGTCCCATATTTTTAACACTGAGACTTTTGTTTGCATTTCCAACAAGGAAAACGTAGTTGAACTAGCATTTCAGATAGCAATGATTTGTCTTTTTCTCTTCCACGTATGGGTGATGAATCCATGGGTGAGGGAAGCTAGATGACACACAAATCGCTGCTTATTGATATCAAAAGTAGATCTTCCACTGCAGTCAGTTTGTTTCTCATCTGTAATTGTTCACTGATTCCATAGGACAGCATTCCTTCTTCTCTTGGCGTGCAGATGCTGGCTGTTGTCTGAAGTTGAAAGGTACACCTCCTGAAAAGTGAAACATTCCAAGGTCTATTTGTGTGACTGCCCTGCTGTTTTATCTGGACAGTTGTGTTGAAAATGGTTGTGCAGATTCTGCTCTCTTGTCCTTGAATCTGAAATGTTTAAGCAAACTACTAAAGCTTTGTCAAAGATAGTTGTGTTCAAGCATCCTAGATCCCTTGCAGTAAAATGTCATCAGGTGGGATTCTAGATGCTTGCTTTGGAGAACTTAGGAAAAAGTTTTTGGTTGAAATGAGTTGCCTTTCTGGTACCATGGGTCTGTCAGATGGGAAATATTTGCCTCGTAAGCAAGTACACAGGGCATCCAATGGAACCCTGCCTGAGCTTTGGCTTTGCTGAAATCACAGCAAAGATGAATTTTTATCAAGTGTGCAGATGCCATTTTTTGAATATGAAGTATTGACTATGCTCTGAAGGTGCAGATGGATGATAGACATAGTTACTTAATCTGGTTTCACTGAAAAAGCTGAGGAATTGCTGTTTGTGTTGAGATGTGAACACGCAGGGACTATTGGCTGCATCTTTCTGAACTGAGAAGGGTTGATTGGTAAAAAAGGAAATCAAAAGATAATAAGATGTAATATGGCTTTAAAATAGTAATTTTATAGTAATATGGCTTTAAAAAAAGAAAGTCTTCTCATTGATTACTGTGTGCTCTAAGTATGTTCTGTTTTAATCGGGTTACAGAACCCATCTTATGCTGCTGGTTCTGAAGGTGGACTGGAGTAGTGGGTGGAAGGTAATGTGGGTTACTTGTTTTTTCATCCATCCAGCTTTTCCACTGCTGGTTTTCCTTGCAGTCAGTTTGCCTTTCTTGCTTGGATTTCTCTAAAGGAAGATAAAAATGTCCCTCTTTGTCCAGTACTTTCACATATAAAAAGGGCATTTTGGCACCTGTTTTACTACTCCCAATGATGAATACTCTACCAAGTATTGAATGTCTTCCTTTTTTCCCCAGGTGAAAGAGGAAGAAGTATTTGTAGTTTCTTGAGCAGTAGAAGCTTTGCTTCTTATCTTTTTTTTTTTTTAAATCTCACACATAATTTTAAACTGATGGATTTTATGGGTTTTTTTTATGTTTGAAACATTTATAGTCTTGTTCTTTCATGAATCATCTAATGTCTAATAAGGTCTTAATGCATAATGCAGCTTTTCCCTTGCTCTGGACATTCAGAGCATCTTGATTTCATGAACTTAGCATTTTCTTAGATAATCACCTTTGAGACATTTACCCTTCTGGCAAATCTGATTGAATCCAGACAGGCAGCTTCCAAGTGGCAGACCCCTCAGCCCCAATACTTTCTGCATCAGAGTAATTTTCTGAAAAAGCTGGGGTAAAATGTGTTGGTTTTTTAACTCAACTTCTCAGTTTTTCCTTCACATCTGTCTTCTCTTCCTTTTAGTAGATAATGAAAACTGATTTTGTGGATTTTAATGTATTTTATTCTACTTTGTTTTCAATTTATTTGCATTTTTTTTTTCTGCTTTCCACAATGGATGTGCTTTATCTCATACCCTGTGTTTTCTGTTGGTTTTTCTTCCCCTCAGAATATGAGGCACATCATCTCTCTTGTTCTATTTATATATTTTTATATATATAAATAGAACAAGA
>VYZU01077722.1:0-27226 GCA_013401355.1 Ceyx cyanopectus
CTGGTAAATGCTTCATTGGATCAGCAATGATTCAATGAATTGTTTAATCTTTCTCAATCAATTCCCAGGGAAAGGAATGTGACAGCTGATTTATTTATTTATTTATTCCTATAAGCTTCATAAGAATTAGTTTGTCTCCTCTTCCAGCACACATTTGCATGTGCTTACCCAGAACCTCAGTGCCAGTTTCCCCTGGTACAGACTGGGTGTTGTATCACTACTGGTGGAAAACCTATCTGAACAAAAATATCTTTAAGATAGTGACCCTTTATAGAGTAAATGAGTAATCAGCTTTTATTTTGAGTAAAGTGCAAATCAGTGAACTGCTATGTTAACTGTGAGCTAGAGTTCCTCTATATACTCCCCAGCTGCCTACCCAAAAAAACCAACAAAACAACACAAATCAAAAAACTCAAACCAACCAAAAAAACCCCAAAACACCAACCCAAAACTTGCAAGTCATTTATGTAATCTAAAGAAAGGTTGTTTCTACAGATGATTGGAGCAGTCTTGCATGTTTCTTTTTTAAAATTCCCCACTGTTGAAGTCCATTTCCAAACTCCACCCTGCAACACAGCATGCAAATCTCAGCCTCTCTGGAGATGCAGTTTATTATTAGTTTAGCTGTATGTTGAGTGTAGTTTATGCAGTTTCACAGGAGCATCAGCAGTGACCAAGGGGTTACTGACCTGCATTGTCTTGATTAAGTTAATACTCACAGCTTGTATGTCAGCAGCTTAATGTGAACGTTTTTTTCAATTAAGTGCTTATGCAGGCAAAAGAAATTCTGCTTTTCTTCATTTCAAAGCAGAATACTGAAGCAAGCCCTCTAAAGCCTTGTTTAGGAGCCTAATGAAGTGTTCTGACTTCTAGGAGGGACTGAGTACCTGGAATGTCTAATATAAAATCAAGGGCTGAGAATCGCACTCTTTAGATGAAGTATGGTTCTTATTAGACCTATGGAGAGGTCTCTTCAGCCTGTCAGTGTAACGGTGAAGCCAAGTGTGCACTCCAAAACAGGGTATAAATCTTCCATCTGAAAAATTCAGTAGTATTAGATCCACAGTTCCAGTTTAGTTTTTTTTTCCAGAATATGNATGCCATACCCAATGACTCTTAAAGGCAGGACTGTACAACATAACAAACAACAAACTGGATGTGCAGGAGGGGATTGATTGTGGCTTGATCTTGCTCAGAGATTACTTCAACACACTCCATGGAAGTTAGGACTATTCTGTATTTAACAGTGGGAGCTCAGGTAATTGTGAGATTGAACCTCACAGGAGACCATGACTTGCCAAAGGGAAGTCAAATAACATCAAAGCAATCAAAGGAATTCTTTGGGAACTTAGTGAAAATCTTTGGCTTAAACAGGACTTTAGGCTACATTCATTACAATTGGTGCATCTACATCTAAGATCTGCAAATATTGCAAATTATGTCCAGTTCTATTTTGTTCTTTCTTCCATTACTTAACCTTGAAATCCTGAGCTAGCTGAAGTAAAACAATGAATAAAGGTGCTGCTAGGTGATGCTGTTATAAGAGCAGCTGCCTAGAAAAAGGGGGTGTGAATGCCTTTGGACTATAGGGGTGAGGACTAAATACTGCCTTTGAGCAGTTAATAAACAGAACCAATCAGGGTGACAAGATGGCTCCAGGAAGCCTGAGTGTACACAAGACTATAGATGCCTTCATATAGAGATTCTGTCAATCTAAACAATCTAGCACAACTCGGAGACGAAACACAACCACCAGTGGGGCTGGTTCTAGAGCAGCACCTGCAACATCACATTACGGGCCAACATCACAGCCTTTACTTCACCAGTCATAGAACAACAGTGTTCCTCTAGATCTCACCATCAGACTATATCCCAATCAGAAGACAGTTGTGAAACCCTGCATTACTGCAAACATTCGTTTTAATAGTGAGTAAGGACAGGGTGCGCCCATCAACACTTTTCAGGCAAAAACACAACTTAGATCTTGCCTTCAAGATTGCTTTTCAGAACAAACCTGACCCTTTAAAGTCTTATCAGAACTGAGGAATCTGCTTTGTTAATCTAAGGATCTATTTGGGCTGTACTGGTAAATGCTTCATTGGATCAGCAATGATTCAATGAATTGTTTAATCTTTCTCAATCAATTCCCAGGGAAAGGAATGTGACAGCTGATTTATTTATTTATTTATTCCTATAAGCTTCATAAGAATTAGTTTGTCTCCTCTTCCAGCACACATTTGCATGTGCTTACCCAGAACCTCAGTGCCAGTTTCCCCTGGTACAGACTGGGTGTTGTATCACTACTGGTGGAAAACCTATCTGAACAAAAATATCTTTAAGATAGTGACCCTTTATAGAGTAAATGAGTAATCAGCTTTTATTTTGAGTAAAGTGCAAATCAGTGAACTGCTATGTTAACTGTGAGCTAGAGTTCCTCTATATACTCCCCAGCTGCCTACCCAAAAAAACCAACAAAACAACACAAATCAAAAAACTCAAACCAACCAAAAAAACCCCAAAACACCAACCCAAAACTTGCAAGTCATTTATGTAATCTAAAGAAAGGTTGTTTCTACAGATGATTGGAGCAGTCTTGCATGTTTCTTTTTTAAAATTCCCCACTGTTGAAGTCCATTTCCAAACTCCACCCTNATTGGACAAGAAGCCAGCCACCTCCTGGTGTGATTGGCTGGAGTGTCACAACACCCATAGTCAAAACATCTTTCTACTGTTTTACAAACAGGTGCCACCAAGGTCACATCTGGTGGGAGTCTTTGTGATCCCACAGGAAGGAAAATTCCATGCAGTAGAATTTTAACATCCACATTGGGGAAGGTTTAAGAGCAGGTGCACAAGCAGAAACTGTGGTTCTGCTGATGGCCAGTTGTGTCTCAGTTTATCACTTGCACTCCTGAAAACATGTCCTGAGTTGTCTAAAACAATCCATTACTCTGCTCAGAGCTAAGGCAATGAAAAGGTTATGCCACTGCGGAGCAGAATTTCTTTGTTAATCGGATCCAGAAGTCAATGCCTGGCAGCCACCTTCTCTGACATATTTAAGATCCTGAACCAAGGGCATATGCCTGCAGATGTCAGAGTATGGATTTACATGGCAGTTTGGGATGCGAGTCTTCAGCTGAATTTGCGTGTACTATCAACATCAGCTTCATTTTATCTGGTGATGACATTCAATGTCCTTGGCATAGTACATTTTATGATACAGGATGTGCCATTTGAACACAGGCTCACCTTGGAGGTGTTGGAAAAGGGTAGACAGTAGTACAAATGCCATACCCAATGACTCTTAAAGGCAGGACTGTACAACATAACAAACAACAAACTGGATGTGCAGGAGGGGATTGATTGTGGCTTGATCTTGCTCAGAGATTACTTCAACACACTCCATGGAAGTTAGGACTATTCTGTATTTAACAGTGGGAGCTCAGGTAATTGTGAGATTGAACCTCACAGGAGACCATGACTTGCCAAAGGGAAGTCAAATAACATCAAAGCAATCAAACATAACATAGATAAATATCTGTTTTTTTCTTTCTGGAACAAATGTATGTGAATTGCTCATTGCATTGTATCTATGCACACACTAGCTTTTCATAGCTGCCAAATAGATGCTTAAATCAAGCTCAGTGAGTGTGGGTAAAATGCTGCTGTCACTCAGGGATGGTAAATTCATTGGTATGGATTGCAGAGACTTGGAAGGCAACTGCAGAGCTGCTCTGGTAAGTTGTAAATAACTGTAAAACTCATTGTTTTATCAATGCCTTCTGAAATGTGGCTTTTTTGGCCTGGCAGTTTTCCTCTCTCCTGCTTGAACATATTTGTCTGGGAGTCCCAGTTAGGTGTGAGCCTTACAGCTGAGCTGCCATGATACACACATGAGAGTGGCATTTGTTCCCAGCTAGATGGAAAAGGGCTGACTTGACAAATTAACTGCACAAAAATGCATTGGAAGGGTTTTAAACCTGTATTCTGTTACACTCTGAATTAACTCAGCTGTTCTCTGGCGAAATAATGTGCTGCATAGAGTTGTTTTTTGAAGGAGGATGTATTGATGGTGAGCTCTCTGCTTTTTCCCCTAGGGAAGATTTTCAGCTTGTCCACATGAGAAGGTGGTTTTGTCATCTGAGCTGCTGTTCAAGGTCTGGGCTGAGTCACCAGCTTTGAGGCCAGAGGAGACTCTTGCACAGCTCCCCTCCTCTGGCAGCATCCCTGGGAAACTGCAGCACAGGAGTTTTCAATTTCACCTTAAAACAGCTGAATGCAGGTTCCAGAAGGAAATCCTGCTGCTGGTTGGGAGCTCAGAGGCATCAGCAGACCAAAGGCAGGTTATTCTCAGTTTCACCAGTGGCTTGGGCATGGCTCACAGGGCAACAAAGGAAAAGGCCATGGGGAGAAGGTCTGTCCTCTAGAGCTGGATTACTCCAGTTTCCTCCACAGGTCAAGAGGAGGAGTGATTTTTGTCTCCACTTAATCACAGACACAGCAGATTATAGATTTAGCAGGAGCTACTGAGTTCATGTCTGGCTGGGTCAAAAGCAGTTACTGATGACCATGCTGAACAAGTGAGTTTGTAATTTAATGAGTAAGTCCTGCTGGCAGAGGTGCATGGCAGCTCTGGAGGAGTGTGAAGCAGAGCAGAGGAAGGTGGATTGCTTAGCTCAGCATGGGGGGATACCAACCATCTCAGGGTGTCCCCAGAAAAGCATGGAAGCTGGGGAAGAGGGTGAATCCTGTGAGGAGTGGTGCAAGGGGAGGTTTGGGTTGGGCATCAGGGAAAATGGCATCACCACAAGGGTGTGAGGCTTTGGAAACCTCTGCTGGGGTCACAACTGAGTGCCCATCCCTGGAGAGATGTGGAGCTGTGGCACTTGGGGTCATGGTTGAGTGGTGGGCATCTTAGCTCTGGAGCTGTTGTGCTCCCACAGGGTTGCTTTACAGTAAATGCTGTGGGAACCTGTAAGCCACATAAAAGCTCACTGTGTAAACAAGAAATGAATCACCCTTGTGAGTAAGATAAACAGGGCACAATGTGAACTCTTTTGGGGGGCTTTTTTNGACTTAAAGAGTGGATCCCATCTTAAAACTGTTTTCTAACTGGGTGAGGTATATGCTATAGGTAAAATAAGCCATACAAAAACTAGGAAATGTTCTTATAGAAGTACCAGAACCATAATTATAGACATTATTCCAGTTTACTTATGCTACATATGTCCTCCTAATAATATCCCTCAGGTAGAATTAGCAATGATACCTCAAGTCCTCCTTTTAGAGACATGTAGGATATTTATGATGAATGAGCTTCCAAGAGCTCAGATATTTAATTTGCAGCTACCATGGTTAGTGATGATTAAGATCCTCTTGTTTTTACAGTTTTTCTTAAATAAACTGTAAACACGTCCTGTCCAATTGTGTTAAACAGTGAGACACATGGGAATGCTAGTGGAATTGCTAAGAAATCTACTGAAACTGGCCAGGCACAGAATAAATACACATGATCACACATACATACACCTATGCATGTAGAGGTGTTTGCATATATGAAACAAAGCATGCTTCCAGAGCTACAGATACATATTCAGCTATATGTATTCCTTCTGTTAAGCCTTGACTGCAAGGAGGCTTAATGTCTAGGGATTTCCACTAAAACACCAGCTTGATTTCCCATCAGGAAACATGGGGAAATTAAATCAACCTGTCTGGATACTTGGTGAATATAATTCCCTATTCACAACTTATGAATCAAACAGATAGGCCTAACCAAACAGTACTTGCAGAGAAATCCCAAGAGAGAAAGAAGATGAGCAGAATAATAGGCAAGAAGAAAGCCCAGTTCATATAAAGCCCCTTCCCAGCATACCCTCCTGAAGGGCCTGCTAGGTTTGCTCCTCCTGCAATTGCACCACACAGAAGTTTATTGAACTGTATGAGTGTTTTAAGGTAGCCTGTTGCACTGCAGGTTGGAGCAGATGTCTTCAGGTCTATATCTGGAAATTCATATCCTTCCCCATCATCCACTCTTATTAGCTTCTTCCCCATGATTTCAACTCCTTGGGAGGAGTAGTACATAGGATCCCATCACAATGCTTATCAGAAATCCCAGAAGTTTATTAAAAGCTATGTTTTTCCCCATTCCTTGGCTCACAACTTGTTCTCTATCTGCAAGCTACAGGATCACATGAAGTTTCCCCAGGCTTTTCACAACACAATTTTATATTCTGTATTTCTTTGACTCTAGAGTATAGTTGATTTTAGCAGAAATTGCTCCAAATGTTGCAGACCATGAAATGTGAATTTTCCCTGTGAAGTGACTTTCTATTCAATCTCCTCAATTCTCACCAGATAGCAAGGCAATAATTTTTATCCTTTTTGTTTTCTGCCCCTCAAGTGCCCACCAGACAAATATCTCTATATATTTACACACATCCGTAAGTGTATATACAGCTGTAAGAATTAGCAAATATCTAAATAAACAAACAGAAAAACCTGTTACATGCTACAACTGCTTCATGAATTTATAACATATGGTGGCAAAGCACTATAAACTGTAAACCATAAAGAGGGTTACACAGTCCCATTCATTTATCATGTTACAATGAGTAATTTGTGCACTAGGCAGGAAAGAGAAAACCCACACAGTTGGAGAGTGCATGTGTATTTCTGAGGCTCACACTAGAGAGCCTTTTATAAAACATACACATGATTTGAATTCCAAAGTGAAAGCACTGAGAGGCAATGCACAGGCTAATATTGTTATAATGGTGTATGGAGAGCTTAGGAAGAAAGGGCATTAGCTGACGTCTTTTAATGATAAGAGGGTTTTCAAACAGCCTGGATTTCTGTACAGTTCAGGTCCTGTCCATTTAGATGTTTAACTCCAGTCTACAACTATAAAGTTTATCCTTAGTGCTGTTACACGGCTAAAGAAGAAACCATGACTGAGTGCTCATTCTTGTGATTTTGACCAGGTCTGACTCCTTGGTGTTTTTTTTGTTTTGGGTTGGTTTGTTTTTTTTTTGTCTCCCTTCATGTGTTTGATGAGGGTTTTGTTGAACCACATTCCCAGGTGGGTCCATGTACTCGTGGTACAAGTTGTGTTTTACACTCAAATCCATGTATTAGATAGCGACAAAACAAAAATGGTGAATTTAAGTGCTACTATTCCTGTAGAGGATTTCTGACCAGTGCAGAGTCTCATGTAGCCTATTATTAAATCACCTAGATTCTCCAAGTAGCACAGAGCCCCATAATTCACATCAACCTGTTCCTGAGTTGACATTTCATACTTTTTTTTCTCCAGTTGACAGAGCTTTTATGGAACATAAAGCACATGCCACATGCTCTGTCCCAGAAATGGATTTGTTTTCCCAGTGGGGAAAATGAATGATGTAGGCTTCGTCCCAGTTGTCATGTCCCACTGCAAATGGTTAAGATCCTCTTTTTGTCTCAGCAAATGCCCTATGGAAGCTTGAGCTGAGTTTAGGCCCTAGGGTCATTGCTAAGCAGTTTCTCTTTCATCCTTTTTAGCACCAGCTGACGAAGATGCTGGTATACAAGATGCCGCTTTACAGCATCCCTTATTCACTGATACCTTGGAGACTCTAGTTCATTGAAAGTAATAAAACCAGATCATCAAAAAGAATTCTTTTGAACAGGCTTTGGGCTCTGCTGTGCTACTTGGTTACAGATACTCATCTTCCTGGAAACAGTGCTGTTTCATACAGCATACCGGCATGAAAGCATCAGCTGCCTCCCTAGTGCATTAACCCCTCGAGTGTTGAAATCACGATCCTTGAATAGCAAAATATCTATTGCTTATAATTGCTTGAGGGGAGAAGCAGAGTTTATTCTCCCGTATGCAAAGAGACTGAATACTGGGGTCAGATGGTTTTCCTGTCCTCATCCTACTCCAGTGAGATGCAATGGTCTATGTACAAAAGAAGCAGCCTCTGTTGGTTACAGCTACAGGCAGCCTTGTAAGGTGACTCCTTTATCCAAGGGTGCCATAGAACTGAATCCTAACTGAAAACACAAATGTGTCAAAGACTCAGGCATTCTGTAACTTAGGGCTTTAACCTTCTGGTTAACCTTGAATATCTGGTGATCCTACATATCTTCTAGAGCTTTGACATCAAGGTCTTAGCCCAAACCTCTTTGTTTTGGTGGAGGGAGAGTTGTCACTGTTGTTAAGATTTGCCAGAGTTCTGGTGGGTTTTTATTGCATCCAAACCTTTCTTTCGGCAGTCTTAGCTAGAAGGAGGGTAATACTGGCACCATGAGCACAGGTCTACAGTCCCTGAGTTTAATTTCTCTAAATGGGGAAAGAGCAGTGATGTGCAGCTGGCCTAATTTCTCCTGACATTCCTGTTTGAGACCCTGGTATACTTTATTGCATACTGCTTGCATCTGGGTTTGTAGCAGAAAGAGGATTGTAGTCTGAACTCCTGCTCTGACCTCTGTATGACTGCTGTGTTCCTAAGCCCTGAGATCTTTTTGCTTTGTGATAGCTTCACCCTTCACCCAGCTTGTTTGCAAAGTTCCTCCCTTAGCACATATGTTAGCTCCAAGATTGGCCCTTGAAATGTGGCTTGTCAGCTGCTGGGGAGAAGCAGCAGGAGTCTATTCATCTGATCTCTTCCGCATTCTCTTTCCAGACCCCTGCTTCCTCTACTGACCAGGTTATGTCGTTTAGTATGACCTCCCGCAGTCACCCTTGTGCTCTCTTTCATACAGCACTGGTGAAACTCCTGTGCTTACTGAGGGTGGGTGAAGAGAGCTTTACTTTCCTAACTCCTTATTTCATACCATTTCTCTTGTCAGCCCTGATAGCAGAAAACATATAGTCCCATTTTACCAAATAGATGTAAAAAAAGAGAACATTTAAGCGCCCTCTTTGAGTCTCCCTCCTGTTCCCTGCCTGAACCTGAGCCATGTCTGCCCTGCTGCGCTCATGTCACCAGAGAGATTGTCTCAGGCTTCAGGCTTCAGATCCAGATCACGCACCAGCAGTTGTTTTTGCAGCATCCTTCTGTTTCCAGAATAGGCTCTACCAGGGACAATTCAAGAAGGAAAATGGCTGAAGTTTCAGATCAGCTGAGAATAAATCAACGAAGGATCCCCGACAGGTCATTTTTAGAGAATCACTCTGCACTAGAACAGCAAGCAAAGGAGCAGGAGAGTAGTATATGGCATTGATCAAACCTGATTACTTATTAAAGTTTGTAAGGAAAAATGTTGGAGGAGAAAAACAGCAGGAACACCTTTTATTACTAGACTAGAAGGGTTTAGGGGAAAAGGGAGAGAAAAACAGATCAAAATGGACTCCTATAATGTTCTCTTGCATTATGGCCACACATTTTTTTTCTCTAGATTTTGTCACCAGTTTATGCATTCTGAAGGCTAAGGTGGAATTCTCACCTCTGAAGGGTCTGAGTAGAGTCAGGATGCAGGCAATGTTATCTGCACAAGCACTGCATGAATACATATTATTAAAAGATGCTTCTTAACTGATGTGCATTTATGACATTTCTGCACATCTCTGTACAGATACAAACCTCTGTGTATGTGTCTACGGAGATGCAGTTGTCTCCCTGCATGCATGAGCACGTATTTCCACATATACATAAACCTGGCCTTAGAAGATATAGATCTTCATGTGGCAGTTTCAGTATAGTAACCGCATGTATGTGCAGGGGTTTATTTACATTCATAGATCAGCATGTCTCCACCCATGTGCATATCTGAACACAGGCCCCCAAAAGTACTGGTTTGTATGCAGAGAGCCTAAAGCAAATGGGTCCTCTGCAGAACAGCTTGTAAGCTACTGCAGTGTTAGGTAAAAAAGCAACATCTCTCCATAAAACCTAAAATAAACCTTACAACAAAACCAGTACAAAACAATACTAAACCCCTAGGCTACTTCAGGATTATACATTTGTGAAATACATTATCCAGCCTTTAAAGTCATCTTTGACTATCTGCCTGGGGTCATTCAGACAGCCCAGACTCAGTTACATGATACAAAAAAAACCCCCAACAATTGAGCTTGCAGATGTTCCCAGGAAGGCAGTACATTGAGGTCCAAATTCTTCCTGCAGAGAGAGTCTGATGGGATTATATTTTAATTCCTTGTTTGCCATAATAACGGCTTGGCAGAGAATCAGCTCCAACACAAACAGCTGTTAGAGGGAGATCTACCGTGTGTGGTGGCAGGAGTTAAAAAAAGTGAGGAGTTACTGGACTCCTGTGACTGAGTCACATCAGAGGCCTAGAAGCAGATAGGTTGTTAGCAATAAAGAAGAAAGATACAATAATTTCCAATAGCAATCTTCAGATGGATTTGCAAGTAGACATTTCTATTTTATCCACAGCAGGCACAACTTCAGCCCCCAGTTGCTGTTTCTGGTTAGCCAGTCAAGCTTCTAATTGGGTATCCTGTTGGATATTATCTCTGAGACACACCAGGGCTGAGAGAAGGAGGCCAGTCTACTACCTTGCCAACAGAGCCAAGCCATCAGGCATCCTCCTGCAGTGAGATCCAGGCAGAGGGGACTATGTGCAAAAATTCATCCAAAGTACCATGTAGGCTTCAGTCCACAGTTAGTTGCTTATGCCTCCATCCCAGCAGAGTAGCAGACCCAGCTAGTTCTTCATGACCCTGCCTATTTTGTCTTACATATCAGTAGTCTTGGCTATCCCTCCCCAGTCCAATCTCTTTAATTCTTCCCAACAAGCCCAGGAGAAGTCTGCAATCTCTAGAGAAAATGAAGCAGTGTAAATTAGGTTGTCAGTAGTTTAACCAGAGGACAAGCCAAACCAATTCTGCCAACACAGCTAATCCCAGCTTCACTTTAATGGGTAGCTGGATACTTCAAGTGCAAGAAAATAGAAGTGTCCTGTGAATCTCTGCAGGCAGTCTTTGTTTAACATTAGAAATGCTCAGACCAGGAGGTCAATGTGTGGTGGGGAAAGGAGTCTTGGCATGATAACATCCAGTGGGTACATACTATGAGAAATCTCAAATTCAGATAAGAAAAGTGTTGAAATGTACACAGCATCCAGCCAGGATCCTCCAGGCAGCAAGAGGAACTATGAGATGAAAAGGCTTGGGGTGGAGTGGCTGGAAAGCTGCATGGCAGAAAAGGACCTGAGGGTGCTGGTGGATGGCCAGCAGTGTGCCCAGGTGGCTAAGAAGGTCAGTGTGGTCTGTGCTTACCAAGGCTCACGGGAGGATTGTCCTGTGACCTGTGTGTTTCTAGAGCTGGAGACACTTGTGTTCTCATATGATGTCTGGTAAGTCTGTGCAGCTGACCACTACAGTATCCTTGTTCTTGTGACCTTGGGTTCAGTCTAACCACTGAGCCAGCTAATAAGTTTGAGTTAACACAAGAAGAGGCAGGTGGCAGTGGCAGTCAGAAGAAAAGATATCAGAAATCAAACCTGAGAAAAGGAATTAGGGGAAGAGAATTCATTAATTTCCTCTTTGCAATGACACATGCTTTCCGCTCACTTTTTTAAAATGACATTTTACCTGCTATTAGTTTACTGTGAGCATCTCTAGTGCTGCTTTCCCTCCCCACAGCCAGTTCCCTCAAGAACAAAATTAAATTTAAGCTACTAAAGTTGGACCTTTCTGAAGTAGAAAGAATCTTTAAAAATGGATTTTTTTAAAGGTCATTTTGAACTTTATCTGAGCACACATAGACACACAGGCCATTCAGCTAAATAATGCCATCTGACCACCTCCTGTCACCATTACCAGGATTGGAACATCATTTACGTGAAAGAAAGACAGGAAGGTTTTCTACTGATTCCTTTTATTCCTCTTCTAATTTTTGGAGATTTTTATGCTGTTCATTTTTTACATCTGTTTCTCCAAATCCCATTTCCTTTAATAACCCAAAGGAAAGGTCATGACCTTACACTGAAAGTACTTACATCCTGATTTTGACCCAAGATAGGACAGACTCCCTGCTCTCATAAGACCATCTTGCATTCTCCAGTGCTCTACCTGCTCCTCACTCAGCACATCCGTCCGTGTTGGCAGTGCTTTGAAAGGACTGTGTCAGCACAGTCCATCCTTCTCCTTGGGTCTTGTTCCCTTGTCCAGTAATCCAGCTTTGTGAATTAGGTAAAATACAACCTATTATCGTGTATCTAAGCATGTGCTTAACTTCAAGCAGAAGAACAATCTAGTCAACCTCATGAGTCTCTTTTCTGGGTTTATACTTCACTGTGCATGGGCATATTCTATAAGTCCAAAACCCTGCACCAGAGGAAGCTCAGGGATGTACAGTATTTATCCCAGCAGGGTCCCTATTCACCAGAGAAACCTTCAACACAGACCTGAAGCATTTATAATTAACATTATCTTCAACACTATCTTAACAGCAAAGGCTGGCATCAGGAGATAGTTTTGCATTGCCAGGCTGCAGTCTAAACAAACAGGACCTCTTAAAACCACAGTCTGTTTCCAGATCTGTTTCCACATTCATGCTGTCAGTTGAAGGTAAAGGAGGTTTTCATAAAACTTGCTTTGTGATGGACCATGTGGCAAACAGAGCTCAGTTCTGTGAAAACACTACATATTTATGGTATCCAGTGCCCTCCAATCATGCTTTTAAAAAAGGCCATATTTATTCCAGAGACACTTGAAAATATCCCATGACATGCTTTGTACGAACGGAGATATGCCTTGAACAAAATTCCAGCACTCCACTTCTTCCTGCAATGGCATCCATGTCCCAGTTTACAACAGTCCAGTCTCCTTGAACAAGCTTCCCCTTAACAATGTTCAAACATCTAATTTGCCAAGTGCTGTGGGAATTCCAAAGGTTCAGAATAACTATGTATTATACATGACAAAACATGACATTATTATAGGTAGCCTGCCTACTCAATGTCATCTGTGCTCTAAGCTGCTCCTTTAATGAGGCTGTCTTTCAGATCCTGTTCATAATAGAAAAAGATCCTGATGCAGGCGCTTCCCAGGTACTCTAAAAATTAAAACAGCTAAGTCCTTACAGCATTAAAAAAAAAAAAAAAAGAAAAAAAAAATTTATTTCTAAACTCTAAACCCCTCATGATCAGAGGAAGTGATTTTAATATTCTGTATTTAGTTGTACAGATATTCAGAAGGAAGCTACTCCTACTCTGGCCACCCTTCTACTCTGGCCACCCAGAGCAATTGAATGTTCTACTGCAACCTAACAACACACTGCCCCCTGCTGCATTTTTCTCCAACATATTAAAAGGAGCTTAAAAAATCCCCAATCCTGCCATACTTTGCAGCTTATCCTCTGGCTCAAATTGAGATAAGCAGATGGTTTGTTTATACTTATCAATGACTCAGTAACATCCAAGGTACTACATAAAACACTTTAGCCAAAGAAAAGTCAAAATAACAAAATGGATTCCATACAAGGGAGAGCAAAAGCAATTGAAAAATCAAGTAGGGAGCGTAGCAGTGCTAGCAGCTAGCTCCATGTGCTAGCCTGGCTGTCCCTCCTCTCCAATCATAGCTCCATACTCATCTTTGTAAGTTAAATAACTAGTTGCTACAGTCCTGCTGCTTTGTCTCTCCCACCACTCTCAGCCTCATCACCACATGCTCCTGTGACAAAATGGTTACAAGAACTATGTGAACAAAACTCAGCACATGCAAGGTTGGCAATACCAAAGCCCACACTGTCTTCACAGTCCTGACGCCAAGTAATCAGCATCAAATGGAGCTGCCTGAAAGCAGCACTACCTCAGAAGCATAGGATGGGCTGGGAAGAGGTCACTTTTGTCATCCTACTCTTGATTTTTATGGCAGTGCCAGCTGTTTACATTCCAGATATCTTAATGGATTACTGCAGAAGAGAAAGAAAACACAAGGCAGCCTTGGGAAACCTTAAAGTCAATGCCAGCACTCTGGCAATTCGTACTTTGAGCTACTATCACTTTGGGCTCAGTTAATTAAAATCAATAAATGCATTTGCTTTGATTTGGACTTTAGGCCTTCACTGAACAGGACTAAGGCTTTTTTTCACAGATTCACCAATGATAAAGTCAATAATTTAAAATTAGCTAGACGCACTGTGACTACTGTCTTGGCAATGTAAGGTACCTCTGAACATGAGGATGCCAGGGAGTGCACAGGCATTAGGATTTTAAAGCAGCACCCTGCTGGTGTTGTGGCTGAAGAATAAAAAGAAACAAAAACAAAAACAAACAAACAAACAAACAAACAAAAAACCCATGTTCTTACCTAATCAAATACCAGTATTTTGGAATGTTTTGTTCTGGTTTCCAGGTTGACTGGCTAGAACAAAAAGGACCATCTGTAAACTAAATTAAGGATCAATCGAATGACAATCCCTAAGGATTGTCACTTCATTGACCCTTTGACAGTTCCTAAGACTGTTGAGTCTTTCTACCAAAGCATACAAAAATCAACTGTCTCTAAAACTGTGCCATTAAGAAATGTTTAGTTCTTTACACAGTCAGCCTGATATTCAAGATTGTCAGGATGTTATAAAGCCATTGTTTGCAACAGAAGCTTAAAAAGAAGATAGAGTTTCTTTCCACATCACTGTTTTAAGCAAAATACTAAAATTGAAAGACTTGTCTTAAAATGCTGGGATTTGTCAACAGTCTGAATTTGTGTCTGGGTTATGCTGTTATCTAGCAAGGTCATGAAATGTATTCCAGTACAAATATGTGTTTATTTGAACCTTTCCTGAAATTTGAGCTTCACCCATCTCTAAACCCTCAGAAAATGTAGGTCTATTATGTCTTCTTCTTTCCACAATACCTTCTATTGCTCTTTCTGCATCTTCCTGGGTTCCAGCCAGGCCTGGAAGCACCAAATAACCACAAGAAAGATTGCTCCTTGAGATCACCACCCAGAAGCAGGAAATATTACAAGCCTCTTGGGCGGGCCTGTTTTTGCTGAGGGAACCACCCTACTTAACAGATCTAAAACCTTGAATGGATCCAGAAATTCAGTCAACAGCTTATACTTGTCAGCATCAGCCACTGTTAAGAATCAACTCATTCCACTGAAGCAGCAAAAATCCTAAAAGGATGGCTTCCTTTGACATATGCAGTGAGCAACACTATTTTATCAGCAGAGAGCACAGTATGTGTGAAGCAAAAAGGCACAAAGGGTAGAGTTCTCAACTCCAAGTATTGAAAGATGTCCAGCTTGCTTGTCTGCAGAATGGGAGGAAAAACTGAAAGGGTGACTACAAACTGTGTGGGAATCTGAATGCACAGAAAGATCTTTCTCTGATGCAGATACCCTGAGGGTCAAAAAATTGGGAGAATCCCTGCTCTGTTCAGCACAGTATTTAATTACCTAAAAGAAAAACCATGTAAATAGACTTTAAGAGACACGCTTGGTAATAAATCTATGACAAAAGGCAATGTAGAAATCTATGGTTTTGAATTTATTATCTGACCTCCCTGCTGAGCACTCCTGTGCAGCTGCAGGATACAATAAATTGGTCTAGCTAAAGAAACTGTAGGAAACATTTGAATATTCCCTGCTCTGAAATATTAACCTGTGAGATTTCTGACCATCTCTCTCAAGGGGAGAACAGCACAGTCACAGTGGACAGATCAAGATGCTATGAATTTCACTGGAAATAAGGAATGTAAAGGGGAGTAGACCCCAGGTCAGGACTCTTACATTGCAAGTGCAAAAGTGTGGTCTTGCTAAAGATGACTAACATTAAAAACAAAACAAACCAAAACCAACCTTCATTAAAATTTCTCCTGGGAAATGTGCAGAGTATGACTGCTTAAAGGAGCTAGTTTTGCTTAGAAATACAGCCAAGTCCCCATATTTCTAAAAGATTAAAGACTTTTTTTATCCCTTATTTCTACATTTCTTTTCTTTTCCTTTTTCTTTTAAAAAGCCTTAGTAAGAAACTTAGCATGGAAAGGTGACCTCAGTGCACAGGATATGGACACCATGCTGTTCATTAAAGCAGACAAATAAAGGTCTCATCCTGTAAAGTAGCTGAGCACCAACACTTTCTGGCAACTCGAGAAAAGCTTTTGGCTTGCAGCACTTAACACAACTGAACTGTGGAGGCCATTATTCTGCAGGTTTAGATCCAGCCTGAGTCTCTCTCACTTCATTAAAGTTTCACCTGGGCAAAGGGAGGTGGTGATCTGCACGAATCCTTGGAGCCCTACAGCTTCATTGCTTTCCCTCTCACTGCAGCCACCTAAGGAAGAAGAGCTGGCACTCTCTATACTGCTGTTTATTGTAAAATACTTATCATCGGCAAACCTTGTGCCTTACCCCTATGGGAGGAGATGTTCCCTGAGCCTGAGAGCTGGAAATCTAATTATGATGCATTTAGAAAACCTCACGCTCACCTTAGCACTTTATAATAAAGATATTAATCAAAATTGACGACTATTCAAGGGACACTAACCATACATTTCAGAATGGAAGTGTGACAGGTAAGATTAGATGAGACACATTCAGCAGAATCCCAGGGCCATATTTTAAAACAGGGGACCACTAACATCCTGGCTGCAGAGAAGCAGATAAACAGCCACCTCTCATTTGCAGGCACAAACGAGCAGATGCTTTGCAAAGCCAGGAAGGGGAACTTAAAGCACCCACTGTCTTCTACAACTTCACAAGCATGAGCTCTGCTTGGAAAAAAATGCATGTGTACATCATTAACAGATGTAGGACCTAACTGTTTTACTTTGATTATTTCTTTTTAACTGCCTTGTTTCTGATGCCTTTATAAAAGGAATACAATGGTTTCTCGCTATTTATCCAAGATCTTGAAGAAATATTATTCCTGGTGGTTCTTGAGCTCCCCCCATTGACTTCTCAATAGCAGCTAACATCCAGATCTTATTGCAATGCTCTGCCACTGTCCAGACAAGGTTTTCGAGGTGGGATGCTGAATCTTTACAACAATGAAGATGTGATTGCCCTCTGCTGTGTGTATGCTTGCTGTATTTTAGCAGTACAGCTGCTAACAGAAGTTACTGTTATGCCCAGCCCTACCTGGAGATTGCTGCTACTCAGCTGGAGCTTATTTTCCTCCTTCTTCAGTGAAGGCAGAATAACCATTTCTCCCTAAGCTCTTCCCCCTTTCTCCATCTCCCAGGTCTCTTGTGATCTGAAAGACTCTCCCAAACTCAGAACTGGAGCACAGGGTTATTACTAGTTCTGTATTATCTGCATTATCAGCACTCCAACAAGCTGATGGTAATACACTTAATAGTGCCCAAATCTGTGAATGTGACAGACGGATTTTGACATCATTTACCATGAACACTAATCATGAAGTCTGAGCTGCAGGCAATGTGTATGTCACCCAAATGATTGGATATCAAATCAGTTTTTCAACAGATTCCAGTGTGGCTCAGTCTCTAACACTCCATTGTTTGTGTTGACAAAGTGTGTAAGGATGTTTATGGTTAAGGACTTTGGTTATGTCCTGGCTTACGACTAATTTCTACAG
This sequence comes from Ceyx cyanopectus, assembly GCA_013401355.1. NCBI lineage: Eukaryota > Metazoa > Chordata > Aves > Coraciiformes > Alcedinidae > Ceyx > Ceyx cyanopectus. The sequence goes on from VYZU01077722.1 coordinate 17,502, forward strand.
CAATTCAAGGATGGCCATTTGTTGGTTTTGGTTGGTTTGTTTTTGTTTTGTTTTCTGAGGAAATAACCAGCCTCTCTTTTCTTCCTTCTACTCAAGAAATACTTGTGGATTTGGGGAGATCTGAAGCTCCTTCTCCAAAACAAGAAATGCAGTTCTAAAATGCAGCAAATGTACAGACACGGCAAGTTCCCAAAATGTCAGAGGAGGTGCTGGAATAATGTCAAAAAGGTTAAGGACACTGTTTAGGGCTTTTGTCACGTTCTTGATCTTTAAGACACACTCTCTTTCTTTGCTGTGTTTACAGTATTCTGGAGATATAAAAGAGGCAGCAACCTTAGGGAATACCACTTCATCTCAAGATTCACAATAGAATATAAAGCTAGACATAGGTCATACTCTTTCCTTTTCTGTGCTGTGACACAAGGACTGAGTCAGGGAACAAAGGGATGTGGCTGGGAGAGAGCACGCTGGTTATTCTTCACTGGTGAATGGACTCCCTTCAGCAGCGTCAAGACTCACAGCTATCTGAATGTACCCAAGGAACAGCAAGCCCAGGTGACACATGAATTTTATTTTAGACAAAAGGATGGCTAAAGTCTTTCATATTGTTATATTTTAAACAGTTTCTCCATTATTTCCACCAGTCATTTGCTTCTTTCTCCAAATACCCTCTTGCAAATAACTTAATTTAGAAATGCTTCAGCAATTGCAACAGCATCTGTCGTCTGTATTGGTTTGTCCTTTGGAACCTTTTTTATGTCAGACACTGTCTTAATTACATGGTTTTCAGAATTGTGTGTAGCTTTACACTTTTAAATATGGGATCAGACATTTCTGATGCTAAGCCCTCTAGTCCTGTGCAAGAGCTATAGAAATGCTACATATTCTACTCTCTTCTCTTCTCTTCTCTTCTCTTCTCTTCTCTTCTCTTCTCTTCTCTTCTCCTCTCTTCTCTTCTCTTCTCTTAATAAACCTCCCCTACCAGTTTCTACCTCAATGCCTTCTCATGGCACATTATGCTACATTATTAAGAGCTATTTTATGTGGTTTGGTTTTTACTAATTCTCAGACTAAGGTGAGTAATGTATAGGAGAGGTCTGTCTTAATGAGACCAGTTGCTTTTATTCTATCTGTTTATATTAGAGAAAGTAGACCAAGGTCTTTCATGTGGAAGGTGGGGAAGCTTTCTGTCATCCCAAAAACTCTCTGCATAGCTTCTGACTGGCCCACAGGGAGCCAGAGTTCAAGCACGCTTAAACCTTTATTAAACAAGTCTTTCGGACTCCTACATTTAAAACAGTTTCCTGGTTCTTTCCACAAGATACTTGCCCTTCCTCAAAATCTATTCTTGCAAACCACTTTATTCAGAAATGTTTACAACACTTCTGCTGTTTCAGATATTTTTCCATAGTCTCCTAGTGAGTAGAATGGTTGCCCAAAGAGCATCTATCACCAATCTGGGCAACCTGTTCCAGTGTTTCACCATCCCCACCATAAATCCTTATATCTTGTCTGACTCTACCCTCCTTTAGTTTAAAACCATTAACTAATTTTTCTTCTCTAAGGTAAATGTGATGAGAACCCATAGGTGAAAGAGAACAGAAGGGAAAAAAAAACCCCTCAAGTGACATAATTTGACTTTGACATTTATTCCTCATGGGACTTGGCACATTGCCATCAATATTGAGCATTTAATCGGAAAAGTTATTTTGAGTATTTATTACATTCTCTGACTTTTCTGGAGCTGATGGATGCCAAGTTCAATATGAAAATTTACCAGTTTTCAAACAGTGACACAAACCCTTGTGATATTAAGTCTTGTAAGAACACTAAAGGGTTTCTCACCAGGTAAAAGGAATCTGAGTAAAGGCAAGTGAACGACTAGCCAAAGCTAGGAACCAAAGAAGCAGTTTTGGCTGGACTATGAATAAAGTACAGTGGATAGTTCTGACCCCTGCATGCTATGTCAAACCTTAGCAGTTAGAGGTACTGTATCTGCTTTCTTACATGCTGATACCAAAATAAGAAGCTGCAAAACTCAGATTTGTTTCTCTCTATGGGGAATGTAGAAACACTCTTAGTCTTGAACTCTTTCATCACCAACATTCAATTAAATGTAATATCCTTTTTTTTTTCAAGCTCACTGGGCAGTGAACACCACAGAAACACGTGATCAAAAAGGAATTATGCAAGTTAATTCATTTGTCTCCTACCAGGCCCATTTTAATCACCAGTGGCATTACAGCTTTTTATGTATTATTATTATTAGCATTAGTAAACAGCAGGAGGGCTGGTTTGTGGCAGATGTGAGAGGGAGCAGTGGACTTTATTACCTTCTTTGTTACCAACTTCCTATTGAACCTTACTAAATTATTCTGTCTCTGTGGTTTTCTCACCTATGGAAAATAACTCCTGTTACTCAGAAGCTCGCAGGGCTTGAATTAGTAACAGCAATGATGTGAAACCAGGGCAACCCTTTATGATTGTTTACACAAAACTGTTGATGCAGTATGTAAACATTGGCTTGCTCTGCAGGGAGATGATCAGGTTCTTGAGACCTCAGCAAGCAGCCTGCCATTCTTCAGCGTAAAACTCACCAAAGCAGGGGAATAACCACACACAATTCCTTCGGCTTTATGCCCCGATACAGCCTCTTTCCACTTTTCAGGCCAGGACGTTTCAGTCCTGACAATTACTATGATTCTTGGGAAGAGACTAATCAGTGTAATCAGAGATGGGCATACTAGGCAGTACCAGATGTGTACTAAGCAGTACCAGATGCTTCATCATCCCCTTCCTTTAACCCTGTAACGTGTAAAAACAGGGAGCTTTTTACTGCTGTCTTGCCTAACGTGTTCTCAAGCCATAGACAATTTTATTACAGAAATCCCACCTATACCCCTATTCTCCTTGGGAATAAGAGACCCAGGCAGCAGCCAGTGAAAGTAGACAGCAGCTGTTGCTCTCCTCCTGTAGAAGGCAGCTCTTCCATCCCAAGACTGTTGCCCTAACTTACTGGTCACCTCGGGGGCACCAAACCGATGACCCCGTCCCCCGCTGCGGGGACACTGGGCGATCGCCAGCACCTCGGGGCCAGACGTTCCGTGGGGTGAGAACGGGATGCGGGAGAAAGGCCAGCGACTCCTGAACTACCCCAGCTGTCCCTAACCGTTCCAGTCGCCCCCCGCTAGAACTCTTTGCCCTGCACAAACTTTGGAGGCTCCGCGGAACGGGCAAAAGCCACGGCCAACCACGTGTAGCACCGACCCGACACCTACTAAGGCCAGAGCCGCCCTCCCGCCGCTGGGGCAGCGCGAAGCCGCCTGCGCAGTTCCGACTCCCTCCTGTGGGGTTATTCCACACTGACTCTCAGAGGGGAGGAGTGGCTTTAAAAAATTCAAGTTTATTCTGTTCCATATCATCTTTAGCTAAATATTCGTGCCTCCACCGAGGATACCTACCTCGTTTTCATTATTTTACATGATGTCGCAGTGCGTGTGACTGAAAGACAAGGCGGTAAGCGCATTTTTGCATTTCCACCCCCCCTCCTTCGGCGCCGGATTGGTCAGTCCGTCCCGTCACCTTCCCCGCTCCGGAAGGGGCGGGGTGAGGCTGAGGGTCAGTGCGGGCGTAGGGCGCGCGCTGCCAGCGAGTGATCAGGAGCTTTCGGCTGTTGCCGCTACCCGGTCCGGCCGGCCTTGCCATGCCGCCGCCGGGCCAGACACAGCTCCCGGACTGGGACGGCCTGAAGCTCCGCGTACGGACGCTCATCGCCTCCCACCGCGTCATGATCTTCAGCAAGAGCTACTGCCCCTATTGCAATAAGGTGAGGCGGCGGCGAGAGCCCCTCGGCGCGCTTCCCCGCAGGCCGTTTCCTCGGGCTAGCAGCCGGCGGAGCAGGGGCTCGGAAAGCCGCTTCCCTAGGGTCGCCGTGGGCAGGAGGCGAGCCTGGCGAGGGCCCCGGGTCAGACGGGAGACATCTGCCCTGCGGGCACCCGCTCCCTCGGCTTGCGGCCCGCCCCGGGCGGGGGAAGTGCGCATGGGGAGGAGGCGGGTGGGAGAGCGAGAGCTGCGGGGATGCTGCTGTTTGTGACGGCTTCTGTGGGGTTCAGAGAGAGCAGAAGTAGTGCTGCATCCTTCCCACTGAAGCTAAACAGTAGATGCCTCCCTTTAGAAACACCCTTTAGCAGGCTTGAAATGAGTCAAAGACCCGAACTGGTGCCTTTAGTAGTTCTTTCCCTGTGCCCCGTGGGTGAGTGCGTGTGAAGTCCCGCACAGTGTGCTTCGTCCTCAGCTGAACAGCTTTTTGTATCCGTGAATTGAAGGTCAGGGTGCTGGTCGTGTTGCTTTCTTACTGCAACTCTGGGCACCACGTTGGTGTTCCAACGTGAACAAGTTTTATCCCTTGGAAGGGGTATGTTAAACGTTTTGCTTTTTTATTTTTGTGGGAGAACCTTGACTCTGTGGCAAGACTGTAAGTTATAAATACTGGTCACAATGTGTGCTTTAAAAAAAAAAAAAGTCCTGCTTAGATAGAAATGTCTTTCTAGCCCTGGTTATGCATCGCTATCACAGCATAGCTTTAACTAGTGAGTCAGTCAAGTTTTTAGTCAGTCAGTGTTTTTAAAGAAAAACAAGACCTTCATTAAAAATTTATGAAGAACAGAATAGAGTTTACGCCAACACGCTGAAGGTATAGGTCATCCAGAATCGGGGTGTGTGTAGGCATTGTGATTCTTGGATGTCTACAAAGAGCATGTTATAAAATATTAGTTAATGTTGTAATACCATATTTGATGTAGCCATGGTGGAAAAATGGAATAGGAACTGTGGAATGGAGCCCTGGTGTTCCTCAGTGATGCTCACAACCAGGAAAACACTTATAAGCTGCATTTCCACGTGTAGGTTACTTTAATTCCAGTAGCTCTTGTGAGGGAGGAGCTATCACCCTGTTGCAGAAAAAAAATTTATATATCCTATCTCACTTGCAACTTAGCTTAGACCTGGGAAAGGAAGCTTCTGTGTATGAAAAAATAAGCCAAACTATTGCTTTCTCTCCAAGAATGTTTTGGCAGAAAGTATAGCATAGTAGGCAGCTCAAATCCTTCTAAAATTTGCTTACCAAATTACTCAGTGGGAGTTTTTAGCAAATCAGGGGTCCAGGACTTGAGCAAGTCTAGTAAAGTTGACAAAAAACGTTGTATTCTGTTGGAGCTAAATCATTTTGTTGGAGCTTCAGTGCTGTTGAGAAATACTTAGTTGTGCCTGTCTCTATTGCCCTGTATGCTTTTAGTGATCATGATTACTCAAGAGTTTATATGTAAGGCACTTAGTCCGGTTTTTGAGATCATGCAATGTCATAATAACTTTGTAAACCTTGAAACCTTTTCCTTAATCTGGGATAGACTAACACAAGGAGTTTAAGGGAAAAATATAGTCCACCAATTAGATCCCAAATGAATGTTCTTTCCTGTCTTTGTTCAAAGCTTCTTTGTTAGGCAGCATTACTTGCTTCAGGGAAACAACCAGATGTGAGGAGTATTATCTTTATTGTCTTTCAAAGGAGAGGAATTAATATCCCGACTAAGGAGGACCTATTTGCTGTCACTTTCTAGGAGAGAAAGTTGAAAGACTGTGTTGTGAACCTTTGTGAGGGTACAGGTGATAAACCTGAGATGGAGTGGGAGGAAGAATCAGTTGTTCTAGTAGGCAAATTTCCTGGCTTATTTTCCTGTTTGAAGCAAAAGAAGCAAGATATAATGAAGAAAACATGCAGAAGAGGTAGATATTGCAGAAGGAGAATTAGAAGAAAGCTTATGGGAGAAGGCAGATACAGGAGACATCAAGTGATAAAACACAAATAGCTGCATCATTAGATTAACAATCCTCCCACCGAAGACTTAGAAAGTAGTGAAAGAAGGGGAGAACAATGGGTGAGGCAGCACTGCTAGCTGATCTAGTCTGTAGAATTAATGAAGTGGATAGAATTTGAAAGTTTAGTTAAAGCTTGAGTACTTAGCCATTAATCACATCGTTTTGTGTACTTAGAAGACAGACAAATATGAATAGTGTGCAGTGTCTGTCTGTCTTTTACTGGGGATGGTTGTTAGCACTGTGCTTTGGGTAGGGTAGGATTAATTGAAAAACTGATGATGTTTAGCACTAGTGCAGAGAACACGTGTGATTTTTTAAAAGGACCTAATTTGAGGGTGGGAAGAATTCTTTATCTCAAATAGTAACCATGCAGGAAGAAAATTGTTTTTCAGAAAATCACTGCAAATAAATTCCCTAAATGAATTAAGTAGCTGATGTTGTTCAGTTTAGCTAGTAGTGTGAGTAGACAATTGTGCAGTTCTTTTTCTGCAAATGCAATTTATTTTTAATTGCTTTAGCAATCCAGTAGTGAAGAGGGGATGGTGTTAGAATGACTTTGTCATAGCTTAACTTGACTGTTCTTTTTCTCACCACCCTGAAAAGACAATTAAGATCAAAATGCATAAAGAAAACATAGTTTTTTAGCATAAAAAAATTGACAGCTCTTGACTACTGATATGTTTGTGTATTTTTTAGAGCAACAACTGTTCTTGCACATAAGTTGCTGGTTATTCTAATTACATATGCTATTAGTGATTGTTTTGTATCCATGGGGGTTTCTGGTCCATTCAGCTGTAGCTACTGGAGACTGTTAGCTGATCTGTGAAACAGCAGACCTATGACATACCATTATTGCTTAACTTCAATGTATGAATGCAATTTCCAACCTGCTTAGCTACCCCTAATGGCAGAAGGCATCTCCAGGAAGGTTTTCTAAAGTGTTGGACAACTTTCTCAATTTCAGAGATATATTTTTTAATAATTTTCTAGTAGCTTGGTTTGGTGGTTTTTTTTGTTGGTTGGTTGGTTGGTTTTTTATGGAGACTGAAAGGATTTAGTAGGTGAGACCACTGCGTTGGTCAGAAGGGAAGTAAATGGTTGTATCAGTGATAGATTGTATCACTATCCCATCTCAGACACTTGTTGAAGAAATTTCATTTTTAGGACTGGGGATTAAGGAAAGAAATTTCACAGTATGTTGAAGTTTCCAGTACTGTGTGGCTTGGGAATTTCTTGGCCTGAGTTTGTATTAGTTCTACTGAGTTAAAAGTTTTCAATGGATCTTTCTTTCATTGATTTGTCTAATAGCTCTTCTGATGTCCATTTATGTTTGGCTTTTACAATGTGAGGTGGCTGCAGGTTCTCCAGTTTGTGTTCTATGGAGGTTTACTTCCTTTTCATTTCCAAAGTTGTTTTCTGGTAAATGCAGTTGTTGCTCTTTGCTCCAGTATTTCTCAGAAATAATTTCCTGTTCACCTTATCTAGATGTTACTCATGATGAGTATGCATTACCTTTCCACTCCTCCTAATAATTTTCTTTTCCAAACTGAAATAATCTATTATCTCTTGTCGGTAATGAAGATTTCATAACTGATCATATGCTTGTTACTTCTCTCTTTCTCTGATTCATTAGCCCAACACAAGGGTGATCCATTAATTAGTATAAAGTGCAGTAGCTATTTCTAATTAGGATGCTGACATTTGTCTTTTTTTTTTCTACTTCATATTTTCAGTAGGGGATCATGTTTGCCTGAATACATTGTCTTAAATCTGTACTTTATTGAGTATAATCCTTTCTTGTTCTGTTAGTGTCCTGTCCCACCACCCCCTCACCCGTTGTCAACTGCTGTTGCAATGTTTTAGTGGGTTTAAAAAAGCAAACAAACCCCTAAATAAAACTAGTCTGTTACTCTGCTGTTTTGCTTCAAGCTAAACCAGCAGTCAAGTACCTAATTTTGTTACTTGCCTCCAGATTCGTAGCTTACCACTTTGGAGTAGCAATCACCTTAAGCTTTGATTTTTAGATCTTTGATGGCATTCCGCTTGGGCTTTGTAACAGCAGTTACAGAGTGGGAGGGCTGGAACAGCTCAACTGCTTTTTTCCCTTTCAGTCCATAGCCATAGTCAGTAACTAAGCCTGGAGGTAGTGGTGAGTTTAGGACAAAAGTTTTAGGGCCACCTAGATGGTTAGAGGACCAGAGCATAGGATATATATATTTATATATATATAACCCCTGAGAAGGCTAAGGAGGGCATTTACTTGCTGTCACCTACCAAGTGGCAAGACAACCGGGCTCAGAGTTGCAGAGTGAAAGGACAAGGGCCCTTAAATACAAGTTGCAGCAAGAGATACTCCAGTAAGGTAAGATGGACATTCTTCACTGTGCGGATGATCAAACATTGGAAGAACCCAGAGATTTTATGGTATCTCCTATCTTGTAGATATTCAAAACTATGGTGGACAGTATTTCAGCAACTTTATCAACCTTAACANAAGCTGAAACTCTAGTAGAAAGCATTGGAATACTCAAGGCTTTTGCATAATAACAGCAGGGATTATGGCAACACTGAAAATACTGTATTCATAATATGTTTGACATCTCTAAGGTTATTAGATGTGACTCAGCTTACTCTTAGTGAAGTGCTGTCAATAAATTTGAGGTTCATCAGAAAATTGGTTGGGGTCTGAGCAGGATTCCAGGTTGCATAAGAAGTTGGAGGGTTCTTTTATGAGCAAATATAGACATATTTCCACATAAATATCAGAAAACTTCAATCCTGTGAAGTGCTGAGCTCCCACATCTCCTGTTCAATCCCACTGTCCCTAATCAGTGAAATACCAGGTACCTCTTTGGATTTAGAGCATTGCTTATGCCACCATTGCAGTCTTTCCTGGTTAAGGACAGATAACTTGCTATCCTCACTTAAAAACTTGGAGAGGAAACTTCAGTTGAAGACAAATTCCTGTCTTGGAATTACAGTGCAGGCTGCTCAGGCTTGATTCTCAGTCAAAAATACATCTCTGAAATGAACTTCAGCAGCATCTCTAGTCCACAGACACACAACTGCCCTCTTGAAGGACACAATATAACCCCCAATATGACAATTCTGTCACCCTCTCTTAACTGGGATGTGCACTCACCCAAAACACCAAATTCCAGCAGCTCCATGAGTGATTTTCCAGAAATACCAAGTAGATCCTGGATCCCAGGGATGAAAACATGTCCTGGAGTTCTGGTTTTCAAACAAAGCCAACCTACTCCTTTTCAGACTCATGCCCAACAATCCTAGCATGACCTCAGGAAGGTCAGGAAACTTGTGCAAGTTTGGCATCTCACCACAGGTGGTGACAGGTCACAAGAAGCTCGTGCAAAGCTGTTTTCTGGGTATTTCTTGGTGCCTCTCCTGGTTATTTTTAGACACCCCTTCCTCAGCCAACACTGATTATCCCACGTTGTAATTTGCAATTGTTTCTCTGGGTTCCCTAATTAGTGCAAGGTCCAAAGGGAAGCTTTAGAAAGGAGATAGGAGAGCCTTTGTTGTCACCAGCTGACAGCATGTTGAAAAGTTCCCAAAATGCCATGGAAGAATAAAAGAGGGATTTTTGCTTTTTGTTTTGCTCCTGAATGTGAAGTGCTAGATCTTTGGATCCTGGTTCAGTCATCACCCTGAGGGTGAAGAAATGACTCCCTGATAGAAAAGAGCAAAGTAGATCCTTGTTTTCCTTCAATTGTATCAACACTCACAGGGGTCTGAACCATCCCCATTGTAGTTCAAACCCACAGGAAGGGGCTCTGGAGAAGGAAATCTTTGTGAGAACCCTCACGTTGCTTCTTTTTTTTTTTTTTTTT
>VYZU01077729.1:0-13239 GCA_013401355.1 Ceyx cyanopectus
AAAGATAACAGCATAATATACTCTATATTACATCTAAAACTACATAGGCTATGTAACAGTAGCTGCATCTCTTTGAAAAATCTTATATTTTAATTACTTAAATATTAAATTTTATGTAAATTCACAAAAATAAAACCTTAAAACCACATTTATGACAGAATTTGCTATTTGTTTCAACAGTATTAAAAAAAAAAAAAAAGGTGTTTTGTTTAGTCTTGCATGAATTTAACTAGCAATCATTTCATTTTAATTTGTACCGTCTTACCTCAATCAATTTGTTGGCATGTTCACGGAAAACCTGGGCATATTCTTTAACTTCTTTTTCATTCCCATTCTTGGCAGCTTCAATCAATACTAAAAGTGGAACATTTGTTTCCAGAAACGAGTCTGAGACGTGGTCCATAACAGCTTTGCGGAGCTAAAATAAACAGAAAGGAACACAATATTGTTCAGTAGCATTCCTCTGCTGTTTTGCTGTATTAATACACAAAGCTTAAGTACTTTTGTCGTTCATTCTTTTTCCTTTGTGTGGTCAAGGCTTTCCCCACACTAAGTCTTGTCTATATCTTGTCAATTTAAATTAAATCTCCTTAAAAAACTGGATTAGTTATATAAGTGCAAGTCATCCATTTGGCCACAAATATTGATTTAGCAGTTCATATTGGTTTTGTCTGAGTAAATTTGCTGCTTTCCCTCAGCTCATTAAACAACACGCTGATTTAACTTTTTTATTTTTCTACAAGAATAAAAACATTTTTTTCAACAAACTTGATCCATATTCACATTTACTTGAAAAGAGGAACACAGTGCTTTAAGAAACCACCAGACAAAAGATGAGTGTTACATAAATACTGTCCTCAAAGGAAACAGGCTCTCTGCGATTAATAACATCAGAATTATAAAATTACGTTCTCAAGGCAGAAAATGGGAGTCGGTTGGTTGTTATTTTTTTATATCTTTCTTGCCATGGGGATGATTAAGAAACCAACACCTCTAGTGTACAGTACATATCCACCCCACACTTCCCTGTGAACTGGAAGCTTCTGGTTTGTAATTCACTAGATAAAAGCAGACAAGCCCACTGCCTACCGGAATGAAACCAACAGAGAGCAACTGTCCAAGAGGGCAAACACACTCAGGAGTTCACTCATTTGTCTCAACCAGTAGCAGCTCTATGTATTATTTACCTGTCTACGCAAGTCTCTGGTCTTCTTGGTCATTTTATCGATCGCAGAGTTCAGGGCATCGCTTCTTTCTTTCCGTCCAGCCTGAAAAAGAAGAGACAGAGAGGTAAACAGGTGTTCAAGGTCTCCAAGTAAAACCAGTGTTATTCACATATATTGCCAGCTGCTTATTTACATATTTATTTTTCGTCTTCAGTGACTACAGACACAATAAGCCAAGATTCCACCTCCCAGATACAGCACTCTCTACCTGGCTGTTTTGGGCAGTGCAGTAACGTTTGACATCTTAAGATTTTCCCTTTAACACTCTTCGGCTTGAGTTCAGAAACCCAAGATAGTTTCATAAAACAAAACACCTTTTTGCTCCTCATCAGCTGGAGACCACATTCAACCTCTGAGTTTTAGACTTTTCTGCCATCTCTCAACCACCCCACGGCTGGCACGGCATCAAGCCCAGAACAGCATCAACCTTCCACCTTCTACAGCCTCAGCTGGAGGGACTGCCCAGGGCCAGCAGACTGCACCCAAACGCCTGATGCTGCCTCCTGAGCAACCCTCATAGCCACCCATAGTACCCAACACCACCTTCAAACCTCACTCGAATGACAAGACTGCTGAGAACAGTTAGTCAAATGCCAAAACTTTATTATCTTAAAGGTAAAATCCTTATAAAACATTTGTCAGGGATGACATCCAACATTTCAAGTAAGCATCCAGGCCCAGTTGCTGTGAGCTGGATTTCACCAAGTTTCCACACAGCAAGTTTTGCATTAGCCCTGTTGTTAAAGGGAGGGCAATGGGCCAAGAAGCAGTAGAAGCTTCTTGCTTTTCAAGCAGTCTCTGGGTTGAAAATATCTAACACTCCCAATTTGATCCAAATTCAGATAAAACAATGGTGACGGGTCTGGTTTTGCTGGGAGGTTTTTTCTGTGTAATACATCGTATGTTTGAATTTTGAGACACACTTTGTGCAACCACAATCCAATTTCTGAAGTTCCAAGCCACGATCAATATAATTATCCTGTTGAGAAGAAAAACCATTTAGCAGCACCACAGCGAGGGTATGCCAGCTATCAATTCTCCAGGTGACAGGCTGGCTTGCAATACTGGGGTGAGCAGCCTGGAATCTGAAACATGGACTCCACTCTACAGCAAAAATACAAATTAAACAAAATCAAGGGGGAAAAATTAGGATGTTGTAATATCATTATAGTTTAATGAATTATTGAAGATTTGTCATCTCCTTGATCAATTAATTTGATTCTCATCACAAAAGGAAACGGAAAAGTGACTGAAATTCAAACCAGAAGCTTGTTCTGACTAAGCCACAGCATTCAGCAGACATGTCATTGGCCTATTCCTCACTGCACACCCAAAAATCAAAGCTGGCTCTCTAAATAAAGTGAGGAGAGATTAATGCTCCTTATTTGTTGCTGTCCCCACGCTCGCTGGATATGACAAACAAACTGCAGCTAGGCTAGGATGTCCACCTTCAGTGTGCACTGGCCACAATGGCTTTGTCCCAGGTGGCAGCTCCGGGCGTACTGGTGGCAGTGGGTGCTGCCTGCATCCCAAAGTGAGCAGCAGGTGATTCACCTGCCAACCAGCACCACACCAACCCAACACCTGCAGTCACAGCTTCTTGCTCCTTCTGATGCTTTCACACCAGGTTACTGTTGCAACGTGCCTATGTTACTGACCCCGTGGCACCCCGTTGTACGTGGGGGTGGGGTGCTTCCAGGAATATCTTTGGATCCAAGATATATACTCATCTATTATGTAGAAAGCCCAACATTCAGCTGTTCCAAGTACCATTTTACTTCTCCCTGGGCGCCCCTCCATTACCATCTAAATGCAAGGCAGGAGCACACTTCTGAAGCGAGTCCAGCCATCGCTTCCACTTTGCTGTCCCTGGCTTCACAGCCCCGAGCAGCCTCGGTGCACGAGGGTCAGATGCCTTTTGAATGAAAGGAAATCCAAGAGATGGCTTCTACTAATGGACATTCAGCTCATGAGACCAGATCATGGCCGGGGCTACGTAAAGGCTCTGGCAAGCATGCACTGTGCACTTTAGAGCACAGGCAGCACCATTTCATACTAGTGATCCGTTCCTATTAAGCCACGACACACACCAGCACAGAAGGACCTGCAGAATCGAAACCCATTAGGTTTTAGCACAGCAGCTCCAGTTTATTTCCACCTTGTTGGCATTCAGAAATTTTAGTACAGAAGCTCGTCAAAAGCATTCACAGAATTTTCTTCAAAAGGCTGCAACACAAAACCCTGCTAATTTAGCAGTGGTAACTTCACAATTTAGCGTGTATAGCTACTAATATGTCTCCTTCATCAGGGCTGGTGCAGTGAGGCACAACAGGACCCTCTTGTCGTTAACATATTAGATGATCATGGCCAGTTCTAACCACGGTCCTGGAACAGAGACAAAGATGTCACAGGGGTCCCTGGAGCACATCAAGAGCCACAGAGCTCTGGCTGCACCAACCCTCCAGGGCAGACAGAAACTATGAAGATCAGCTGTGACCAAAACAGCCACTTTGTCCTGACTCCCCCAGGCCCCATGAATTTTACACCCTAGTTCTATTCTACAGCTTAAGTCCAGTTTGAGCTAGTTTCTCTCTCTCAAGTAGTAAGTCACATTTTAAGGGCTCCAGGTGACAGTTTACCACCTCTCGGTAATTTGTTCCAGTAACCAATTACCCTTACTATTAACTGGTCCTTTTTTCTTATCTAAACTTTCAACTGAGAAGCCAATCAACTAATGACCCAGCAACACAACACCTCCCAGTTATCAGCTTCTCTTAGCCACAGGGTTAGGAGGCCCCACAACAGCAAAGCCAGAATATTCAGATTACTATTAGGATTTTTAGATATTCAACACAAAACTCTGATGAGGGAATCACAGGCTCCACAGTCAGTGAGCAGCTAATAGATTCAGTAGATTTAACAGGGTCACACTGCCCATGTCAGTCATTTTGCAGCATGATACCAGAGCTCTGTCCAGTATCATGGATAATAAATTCAGCCACTGTGCAAATTTACTTGAAATTAAATCAGATCTTTATCAAAGAGGCTAGAGTTGGTGTGAAAAATTGTTCATTTCCCCCCACTCCTTGTAATGTCTGCTCTTCCCACCATCACTGCTACCCTGCCTGGAAAGCCACACAAGAAATTGCTGCCACATCCTCACTGTTCCAGCTCACCCAGCTATCCCCACTAGCATTTGTTTTACTGGATTTGTATACAAGGAGGCAAGTGGAATGACCATCTCTGTCACAAAGCATTCCCTTTGAAGGCCTGCCATTTGAATTACAACAGACAAAGAACTTAACCAAATTTTTCCTACAGCTACTGAGGTGAATCTCTAACCTCAACTGATGTATAAAGGTAATGGACTAGGGTGGTGATGGTGCATGAATGTTGTCTTCGAGCTGCCAGGATCAGCAGCGCACCTAGCACAAGTTACTCACAAAACCACAGTTTTACAGCTAAATATCAAAAGCTTGCATGGTTTACCTTTATGGTTCATCATCATTTCAGATTAAGCCAAGACCACAAAGTTATTGAGAGGAAAAGGAGTCTGGCACCAGCCCTTGCAGAGCCCAGCATCCCTCCTCCCCAGACCAGCATTCAGATGTGAGCCAGATGTATGATCAAGAGCCAGCCCTGCCTGCCACCCAACATGCAATTACCTACAAAAGGTGGTTGGCAGAGAGGCTTCTGCTACAGGTCATCTGTGTGAATTTTTTCTGAACTGCTTGCAGACCAGGCAGCACCGTGGTTAACGCTGGTGATTTATTCAGTGAAAAAGGAGCGTTTGGCAAGACCCCTGCGGGCGAAGGCAGCCGTGCGGCAGCGCGTGGAGCTTCGTGGGTAGGCAGAAGATTTAGGGCTCAGATTCGGTTTGTCACATGTTTCATTTCTGCCTTGACACCCAGCCCAACCACACATCTGCAAAGGAGAACTGGCCATACCCGTCCACTACCAGGATACAAGGGCTGCAAACAAATTCCAGATATAATGCTGCCGATTCAAGGCCAGGAAGGGTGAGCAGCGAAGTCATTCCCAGGAATTTCAGCACTGTTCCCACATCTGAGGGGGGAGGGTTGAGGAAGCAGAGTTGGACCCTGCTTTGTGCAGGAAGGAATCTCCCACAGTGCAGGGGCTGCAAGGCATGTCTGGGGATCAGCAAGAGATGCCCACAGTCCTCTCCTGCCCTGCCATGTCATGCCAGTCCCAGCCTGAGCCCTCCCCAGAGCCAGGCAGCAGCCCCAGCACCCCACTCTCCCCTTGGTGCCCTGTGGCTGGTCCTGCACTCACCCTGGGATAAAGGGGAGCTGAAATGAGCAGCCAGTGCCAGATGCAGAGGCCAGCCAGACTGGGAGGGGATGGGGACTATGCTACACTGCAGCACACCTGTGTCCTCTGCCCCCAGGAAGACAATGACAGCTGACCTAAGGTGCCCTATCACAGCTCTCCCAGCCCTCACCCAAAGGATCTCTGCAACAAGCCTGGGGAGGTGGACATGCCTGTGGATGATGTACAGCAACTTGGATGTGCCATCTTCTCATGTGTCTGCTTCTTGAGGGCTCATTGATAACCCAGCTCCAAAGAAGCATATCTGAGTGACAGTACATGCATGGTAATCAGAGAATTATTTTGGTTAGAAGAGACCAGAGAGGTCATGAAGTCCAGCCTTTAACACAGCACTCCTAAGGCTCCACTAAACTGTGTCCCTCAGCACCACATCTCCACAGCTTTGAAACCTCTCCAGGGGTGAGGATTCCACCACTGCCCTGGGGAACCTGGGCCAGCCCTTGACAACCTCTGCATGGAATAAATTGTTCCTCAGGTCCAACCTAAACCTCCCCTGGTGCAACTTGAGGCTGTTTCCTTCTGTCTTGTTCCTTGGGAGAAGGGAGTGACCCCCACCTAGCTCCAACCTCCTGTCAAGGAGTTGTAGAGAGCAACAGCCACACACCCAGGCTAACCTCCTTCACCTCCCAGCCTTGCTGATACAGCACAAAGGGTATTTTTAGCAGAATAGCAGCAATTACTCTTGTGATCCCCAACGTGCTAACATCCAGCAAAAGTTAAGGCACTCATTTCTTCAGGCAGAAGAACAAGGTGTCTGTCTGCAGGGTGCCACCCACCCTGCTGTAATCCTGCCCCTTGTCTGTGACTCCTGGGCTTGTCACCTTCCAAGCCCACAGCACCAGGAAGTCACGCAGCCCACATCTACATCAAGTAAAATTACCTTTTTGGTTGTTCTGAATACACTAGGAAGGCTTCCACAAGATGTCAGCCTAACTAAATGACAACACTAGCCTCAGGGTGCAATTCTACTTCTCCATCGTATTTAGAAGGCAAACCAGTTCTGTTGCTGCTGCTTGAGGAGCAATGTAAGGGAGAAGCCCCCAAAAGGGTTATTTGGCTGTAGCAAGCTCATTCAGAGGCAGACACGCCATTTCCCTCTCCGTGTTCCACATGGCAATTCAGGCCGTTAGTTCCAAGCACCCGTTGCAGCAGGAGTCCCCCGGTGGCACTCACACAGGGTTCTCCCTGGCACAAAGGCGAGTATTCACTCTTGGGAGAACCTCACTTGTGTTAAGTTTGTGCGCAGATGGGCCCAGCCTACCATACCTGGACGCTCCCAGCAGCTCCCAAGGAGCAGTGTGACTGTTCCTGCAGAGAGGAGAATCAGATGCGTGCCTTCAGCAGTATCTGTCATTTCATGGCAAATGCACATAAAAACATGTTTGCTAAGAAAAGCGCCCATAAAGTTCACGTTATCAGTTTCCCAAACAGGAAAGTCGCTGGCAAGGTGCTAAATAGCCCTTGTTTGGTTACAGGCCAAAGAATGGGGAGCTTTAGAAAGGAAGCAACTTACCGTGTTTGAACATTAACTCCGTGCCAAATGACACAGCCTTAATGTGGGAGGAACCTACCAACACATACTGCTGCAGAAAAGCAAAACGTTTCCAAAAGACAACTAATTTCAGCCTCCTGGTAATAGGGAAGAGAAGTAGCACAGGAGAGGAACAACTTTTGACCTGAACACTGTGATCATTTTATTAATGACACCCTTTGGAATGTTGTTTAGCCATGTTACATTATCATATTGCTATTAACATTTCCATCAGCCCTTGAGCTCAGGATGGTGCACGAGCTGAGCCGTGCTGGGAAGCCCAGCCACAGGTACTTCAGCACAGGAGCTCCCTCAGACAGCTGGCAACTGACAGCTGAGGCTGGATTTCAGCCACTGCACCTCTCATGCAGCAGTAAACATCAAGAAACTCTTCAAATAGGTTTATGCAGTTTCTTTGCATGTATTTCTTTCACTCTCGAGCAAATGTGAAAATATTTACTATGGCAGAGAAATTGAAGATGTTTATGTGGCTATTCTGTTTTCTCATTAGTTACTTTCCTGGGGGGTTAAGAGTGGATTTCTTTGGGTTTGCTTTGGGTTTCGTTTTTTTATTTTTAAAGAGTTTGCCTTCTCCATCCCTTTACTTTCCACTCAGCACTTCCTTTCAGCCAGCTCAGGACAGGACAGCCCACCGTGGTCAGGATTAGAACTGCACCATGGGACATCAAAGGGAGAAAGAGGCAGAAACCAGCAAGTTCTAGTTTAAATAAGTACCTCAAAGGAACCAAAGTTTAGTAACAAAGGTAAACAGCCATTCTGCAATCCAGCATCTTCATCCATCAGCATGGGAAATTTGATGTTCTCATCCCATATCTTGGGGTCAGAAGCTGCTGCAGCACAAACACTTTAAAGTGCCTTCTAATACATTACTGCTTTATATCTCAAGATGAAAATAACAAAGCTTACTCCAGTTGCTTGGAACTGGAAGCTGTCTCACCCACATCAAGGCCAGAGCAGCTGCTCCAAACTCACAGAAAAAATCCTAAAACCCTACAAAAATCGACATCAAGTCTGTTCATTTACCTTTCCATCCCAGCTGCCCTGGAGGAGAGGTTGCTCTGGCTGAAAAGGCAATGAACTTTGAAAGCAAGCAGCCATGACAGCACATTTGCCTCCTCCACGCCGTGAGTGCACGCTCCGGCCACAGACCAGCACAGACAGCTTGGCAGGTCCACTCTTCCTTGCAAATGCAAATTCCTGCAACTCTAACCCACTCAGGATAACTGTTACAGATCTACCCCGCAGCGAGATGCTAATGGCAGTAACATCCCCCTCTCCCGGGGAGCACGGAACACCAGAATGGAACTGGTGATGACAAGGAAGCCTCAAACTGCTCTGAGCCCCGATGGTAAATGCCAACCTCACAATCTCCTCCCCTGCACTCCAGTCCTCAGAACAAGGGTGGAGGGGAAAAAAAGTACAAAATCAACTGTTTCAGGATGCAAAAAAATAGCTTTTTCTAGTTTCATAACTGCCTGCTGTCGAGCTGGATTCCAATTAAATTTTTCCCGTGCCCTGTTACAGCTTTGCTTTTTTTTCCAGAAATTTCTCAGCACTTGAAACGTTCACTCCTGTCCTTTGCTGCCGGGCTCTGTGCTGTGCTTTGACACAGCACCTTCATCTCAACGACCGACCTCTCCTTTTCCCACTTTCGCAGGAACCACAGCCACACGCAGTTACTGGGCGTAGCTTTGAGCTGCCCAGCCCCTATCACCTCTGTGACAAGCTGTGCCAGCCAGCATCCCCCGTTCCAGCCGCGCACACTTAGCAGCTCGAAGTTCCTTCCACACCGCGATGCCGGAGCGAGCGGGTGGTAGCTGGTGCTAGGGCAGCTGCGGCCGCAGCTCTGCGCTGCCTTCGGCGCCCGCTGAACACAGGCAGCCCCGCTGGGGGAAGGGGAGCTGCTGCCAGCCTCCCCTCTTCCTTCCACCGCGGGGACCAAGGACTCCTACCGATTCCACCGCACCCCCCTCTCCATCAGCGGTTTTTAACACGATCGCAGTATGCACCACAATGCTTTAAAACAGCAAAGCTTCTGGAAAACCCAAACAAAAGGAACGTCACCAGGTGACGTCAGTCTATATACAGCCCTGTGTGGTCGCAGCGCATAAGCAAATCCATTCTTGTACTGCTTCCCTGAAAAGCTTTTCAGTAAATGCACTCATGCTACTACAGGAGCTTCTCTCAGCAATAAGCCACCCATCTGCCATCAACAAGTTAGGACTAAGGGAAGCCACAGCTGCTGGAAAGGAAAACGTGAGCTTCAATTAAACAGCTGAGCAGCCACCGAGGAGGAAAACTTGTACTAAGCGTCGATTTAAAAACTGCCAAGCTGTCAGAGGAGATCAAGCCCGTGATTTCAAAGGGAATACTCCGAGAGAGCACCGTGGGTTCAATTTTGCACTAATATCAAAGGATGCTAAACCCAGTAAATTATTCAAAGGCTATCTCACGTTAGAGCCTTTTACAGACTCACCACGTTGAGTCTAAAACTACGACTGAATGCAACCTCCAATGTACTCAAAAGAATGGGTAAGTTCCTGCGTTTCTCTATACCTTCTATTCGGAATGCCTGGCCATGCTTTAAAGGAGCAGTTTAGGTGCTAAATCAGGTTTTTCTGCACTGAACCTTAAGAAAAAAAATAAATGTTTTCCAATTGTGACACTGTAATCCTCCATACTAGAGCTAAAGACTCATCCTAAGTGTAATATGCCAGTATTTTGTATTTGGTAGTTGTCTCTTGCATTTAGCACTAGCTTGTCGGAAATGCATGGCAATGTTATCTGCAGTGAAATCTTCCACCGTGATGTTCCAAGTGTACTGATCAGGCTGTCCTATCTTGTTGTTTTCCTAAATTATATTCTGCAGGCTTACATTTCAAGTGGCCATTAGGGGCTCGTATGCTGGCAGCACTATATGCAATGAGTATGGTTTTAAAAATGCTGCCTGCCTTGGGCATGGCTTGTCCACCAAAATGTCGCTGTGAGAAGCTGCTCTTTTACTGTGACTCTCAGGGGTTTCACTCAGTGCCAAACACCACTGAAAAGGGCTCGCTAGGTTTGTCACTGAGGCACAATTCTATTTCTGAACTTGAAAGGGATCAATTTGCAAGCTTCAGTCAACTTACTTGGCTTCACTTAGATCATAATCAAATTGCAACAGTCAGAGAAGATTCTTTTCAAGGACTGTATAAACTTAAGGAATTAGTCTTAAGTTCCAACAAAATCTTTCATTTGCCAAACACAACTTTTAGCCAGCTGCTTAACCTGCAGAATTTGGACCTCTCTTTTAATCAGTTATCCTCTCTGCACCCCGAGCTCTTCTATGGCCTTCGCAAGCTACAGACCTTGCACTTGCGATCCAACTCCCTGCGGACCATCCCAGTCCGCCTGTTCTGGGACTGTCGTAGCCTGGAGTTCCTGGATTTGAGCACAAACCGCTTGCGAAGTTTGGCTCGCAATGGATTTGCAGGATTAATCAAGCTGAGGGAGCTTCACCTAGAGCACAACCAGCTGACAAAGATTAATTTTGCTCACTTCCTCCGGCTGAGCAGCCTGCACACGCTCTTCTTGCAGTGGAACAAAATCAGCAACTTGACGTGTGGGATGGAGTGGACCTGGGGCACCTTAGAAAAGCTCGATTTGACTGGAAACGAAATCAAAGCCATCGACCTAACCGTCTTTGAAACTATGCCTAACCTTAAAACCCTCCTAATGGATAACAACAAGCTCACCACTCTTGATTCCAAGATCCTTGGCTCGCTGACATCTCTCACCACCGTGGGCCTCTCCGGCAATCTGTGGGAATGCAGCCCAAAGATCTGCGCCTTGGCCACATGGTTGAGTGGTTTCCAAGGTCGGTGGGAGCACTCCATCCTCTGCCACAGCCCCGACCACACCCAGGGAGAGGATATTCTGGATGCAGTGTATGGTTTTCAGCTTTGCTGGAATTTATCAACTGTTGTTACCCCCGTGGCTACGACGTACACAGCTCCAACTACCGAGTACACGAAAAGAATAAGCTCTTCTCATTTCCATATGGGAGACAAAGAGATTCCAACTACAGCAGGCATGGTCGTTACCACCGAAGAACATTTCCCAGAGTCAAACAATGCCATCTTCACTCAGAGGGTAATTACAGGAACAATGGCTTTATTGTTTTCTTTCTTTTTTATAATTTTTATAGTGTTCATCTCCAGGAAGTGCTGCCCTCCCACATTAAGAAGAATTAGGCAGTGCTCAATGATTCAAAACCACAGGCAGCTCCGATCCCAAACACGGCTGCATATGTCAAATATGTCAGACCAAGGACCCTATAATGAGTACGAACCCACCCACGAAGGGCCCTTCATCATCATCAACGGCTACGGACAGTGCAAGTGCCAGCAGCTGCCGTACAAAGAATGTGAAGTATAATACCCACATGCCATCAAAGCAGATAAGTAACCTATTTTAAAATTGTAGGGGACTTACATCAGATTCTAATTTTTACAAATGTTGACATAAAGCCTAATTTTCCAAGCTACTTAATGGAAACATTGTTTATGGAGTGGTGCAGTATTTTTAAGTTTTTTTTAAAAAAATAAATCCATAATATTTTCAGTGTTAAAGAAGCAATGATTACATTAAACTTGCACTCCTAATGTTTAAAAGTCTATAAAGATGCTCACCTCAAACTATGTAAAAATGTTTCATGTTATGTAATTATATGACTGTGTGTAAACATTTATTTCCGAGTCTCCATATTCTACTTTTTCTACTGAAAGCAGTGAGGGGAAGGATACTGGCTGGCTGTGCAGAGATCTGCGGGGGGACATACGCTCCGTTTGTTCCACTGCAGCTGTAGGATCCCAAACACTCCAGCTGGCTCTGTTCACTCTAAAGACAGCCACAGAGGAAGATTTTCCTCCTCTTACCATTTCACTCCAGTAAAAAAAAAAAAAGGGGGGGGGGGGAGGGGAAACAAAATGCAACAGAAGTCCAGGTGTGGATTTAAATGCACTGGTGACCGGGAAATTTATTTTAAACAGTTTTCCTGCTTGCACAGTCATAGTTTGGCTTGCTTCAAGGGACCTGGCTAAAGCTCCCAACAGATCCAGAAAGGAGCAGTTCATCCTGTCACAAATTAGCAGGACGATCACAGATTAGCAGAAGGACTCTCCAGGCACTTACAGAGAGGCAGAGTAGGAAGGCTCAGTACGATGGGATCGATTCTAAATATTAAGTACATTCAATTCTTATCGGCTCTCTGGTTTGACTTGATGATTCTTTTCATGAATCCAGGCTAATTACTTACAATGAACAAACAGCGTTTAAATACCCTTTCATGTGTAAATACCTTTAATGCAAGTTTTTGTTAATTAAAAGTAAATATTAACTGGTGATGTTAAAGAGAAGAGGGAAAGAAGGGAAGGAAGGAAGAAGCCTCTCTTTGTCCCCCTGCTGCCTCCCCCCCAGCTGAGGCTTCCTCTCGCCTGGAGGTTATTTTCATGCACTAACTCCACTGGTTTCTCTGGAGACAGAATTAGTCCCTGTAATATAAGCTCTCACTTTGTCCTCCTTGTCCAAAATTCAAGATAACTGCCAGTTTAAAAACAAACAAACAAACACCCCAAAAAAAACCCCAAACCAACAAAAACACACAAACAAAAAACAACCAACAGCAAAAACAACATACTGTCTGATAAGTTAGGATAATATAATTAGTTTATAGAATAGTTCACTGAAAAATGTTTTGTTTCTTTCTCAATATGGGGCAGAATCTAAACTAGTATGTCATTTAAAAAATCCTATATAAACATATATACATACACACACGCACTTCATTCTTAAGGAGCAATTTGATTTCTTTAGCCAGAAGTACCATATTGCTATTTATGCTCTATTATGAAATTATATGTAAATATTTGCAGATCTATGCAGTGATGGTGGTACTCAGATGCCACAGGGCTGGGGGGGTGGGGGTCTGCAAAAGATGACATTATTTTTAAGTCAAATGCTCAAATATTGTAAACATTCTAACCAAAGCTAAAAAGGACCAGAGGGGTGGGATTTTTTTTTTTAAAAATATATATACATGTATGTATAACTAAAAAAAAAAAAAAAAAAAAA
>VYZU01077733.1:24724-39528 GCA_013401355.1 Ceyx cyanopectus
CCACCCAGAACCGCTACCGCCGGGACCGCGCGTTCGGACAATAACTGCGCCGGACCCCCCACCCCCCTCCCCTCGGCCCGGTATCCGCGTCACGGCCGCCTCCGAACGCCGTCGGCCCGGCGCCGCTCTTCACCAACACCCCCCTCAACCCGCACCGAGCCCTGGCCCCGGAGCCGACCCGCCAATCGCGCGCCGGAGGCGGGAGGGCTCCGGGAAGGCGGCGGCCAATGGGAGAAGGGGCTGGAGCGGCCGCGCGAGACGTCACCGCGGGCGGCCTGGGGAGGGAGCTGCCGCCAGGGGGCGCTGCCGCCGGTCGCGCGGGGCCCGGGGTGGGCGGAGCGGAGCTAGGCGGAAAGGGCCGGAGCGGGAGTGAACGGGAGGGGATGGAGCGGTCGGGTCCCTGAGTTACCCACCGGGCTAGACTTGCCCACGCTGCCTCTGCGGGGTGGGAGAGGCGTCCCCACGGGCAAACGTATCGAGGGCGCTGCCCCAGCCCGCGGGTTGGGTGCTGCGGTAGCAGGTGGAGAGGAGGCGATGCGGGAGGCGGTGGGGTGGGTGTGCGGGGTTCGGCTACTCGCTTTTCTCCAGCCGCTGTCGCCCCTGCGCCCCGCAGGATCCAGGTGCGAGAGTGGTTACAAAGCGCTGGCCTCTTCTGGACCGTGGCAATCAGCCCCAGGGGCTCCTCAGCTCGGAGATGTCGCTGAACTTCCTCCTGCTACAACTGTGAATCCTTTTGAGCATCCTTTGGTCAGTTGCCTTTTTACAGGGTCACAGAGCAAAGCACCCTGTTCTGGACATGGTGCTCAACCCTGTTGTAAAATATTTGCCCTTCTGAAGAAATCATCCTGTGGTGTAATTTTGTGTTTGCTTCCTAGACCTAAAATTCAATGGATCCTAAAATTCAATGGACCCTAAAATTCAATGGATCCTAAAATACATGCTATTTTAGCTCTCTAATAATTGACAGCTTAAGATACTTCCCACCAAAAGTAAAATATATATGTGACCATAAATATTATGGCCCAAGGTTTTTGACAAGCTTAAGAAAAATGTTTTATGCCACCCAGCTTCTCCATTAATCATTTTCATTTAGCCCTGCAAAATGCAGAATTTCCTAGTCCAGCCTGTTCCACCCCTTGATTTATTCCCAACATAAAGGCACAAAGGAGGGATAGAAAAGTAGGTACCTGAACAGTTTCAAAGTGAACAGTAATAATTTAAAGGTTTTTTTTTCCTTTTGCAAAATGCTTTTCCAAGAAGCAAAGGGACTGGAAATGGAGCAGCTACCTTTGAGGATTCAGTTGTAATGTTCAATTCTGCCTCGAGGGAAGGATCAGAAGAATTTCTGGTAAATATTGCTTATTTAGCATACTTTGCCAGTTTCAGAGGAACCTATTAAACTAATATCTAAGTGCTGCACAGGGATTATGGAATATAATGGCATCTGCCTGGAAGGGACAGCAAGTTATCTGTTCCAGCCCAGTTTTATTGCAGCTGCAGACAACTTGGAGCTGCAGGCTGTGTTTTCTTCTCCTGTGGGCAAGATAAGAAAAGAGCTTCTTGCAGAACAAGAATAGGGTGAGAACTGCCTGGTGCTTCAGAGTTTGGCCCATGCTGGTGAGAACAGTTCTTTTCCAACTCTCCAGTTTCAATGCAGGACCTGTTCAAAGAAATCCTAGTGAAGCAGTGAGTGTGGTGGGGACCAAACAGTGAGTGCAGCAGCTCAAAGCTTTTTACACTGCTGGCAAAGCCCTGATGTATGCAGCAGAAACAGAACAAATCCCAAACACTGCTGTGCTACATTCCCATGAGCTGCAGCTGTTGGGTAAACAGGCTGTTCTCAGTGTGGGAAGTGTGTCTTTTGCAACCATTTATCCTGAGCCAAGCAGATAGTGATCTAGCTTGAAGACAGCCAATTCCAGACACGTTGGAGAAACACAGAGGGAGTTGCTTTCTTCTTGGCAGCTGCTGATGTTTGAATGTGCATGGTCAGACACGTTCAGTCTACGTGTGCTGCTGGGGTAAATACAGTGGGAAAGGCTGATATTCCATGGCTGGAAATCACAAAGTAGAAGTGGAAGTCCATACAATAATATTGCATTTGTGAATAGTCTTTTCTAAATGACTTAAGCTGTTTATCTTCCCAGCAGCCTGTTTACTACAAATTCCATTGGCTCAAATGCATTGTTTCAGAATAACTGTTAGTACACAATTTGAGAATAATTTTTCACAAGTCTTTGAGAAAGTAATTATCAAAATCAGAACTGAAAAAAAAAGAAAATGAAGAAAAAGGGAGGAGGGTTGTACAACTGAAGAGGCAAAATGTACACAAGACCCAGCCACCTACATAGTCTTAAACATCAGCATTCTCTGAATTTACAACTCTCTAGCAATTCCTTGTTTCATACTGTGCAACACTTTCTCAGCTAGCAGAGCTCAGCAGCAGCAGCTCCTATTTATTTCAGTAAGAACTGTGTAATTCAACAGTTAGTTTGAGTGATTAGACAAGCAGTGTTTAAAACTGTTGCTGCCAGCTGCTTTATGCACTTTCCTATTTTCATTAAATATTAAGCAAAGAAGATTAGAAACACATTAAATATCTTTTGTTATCCTTTTAGCACCTTTAATATCTTGGTGTTCCTAAGTTTCTCTCCAAGGTTCCATGCAGCTGTCCTGGTTTTTGGTTAGAAAAGTGCTGTTTCTGCTTAGCAATTTATTATTTATTAGAATGGGCAAATAAAGCACCAAATGCAACAAATTAAATGTGGTTTCATGTTTGGCTTCTGTTCTATTTTTACCCAGCAGTGCTTGTTTCTCTTTCCACTCCCTACTTTATATTGCTGCCACTTACCTGTGCAGATTCTCCAGGCTCCTTGGTGCTGTTTTGCTTAAAGGAAAGAAAGAACAGATTACCTCAGTCTTTAGTTGCAGTAAAACCATCCAGATCAGTGGCTCTCATATCACTCTTGCTCACTATGATTGTTAGCAGAGTAGCAGGAGTTGCAGCAGCAGCAGCTTTTAGTGGCCAGGACAATGGGACTACTCAGGAATTACTTAAGCAGCACTTTGCTACAGCTCATGTGTTACCACAATTTGGGGAGCTCATCTTCAGCCCAGGAGCATCTCTCCTTTTCTGAGCACCTCAGAAAGCTGAATCCTGCTCACAGCATTTCAGCATTCCTGGCTGTCACCTGTGAGGAAGGAAAACAATAGTTTTGAATGACTTTCAATACATGTCCTTTAATATTTAGTGAATTAATTTGAATGTTCTAGCAGAGTTTTCCATCTACATGCTGTGTTAAAAGTAGCTTGGTTTGCTATATGTATACCTGGGGGGGGTTTTAACCAAATGAATATGGAATATTCATATGGAATATTCATATGGAATACGAAGCAGGAGTCATTATTTTATATATATATAATTTTTANTACCTTACTGACAGAAAATAAGCATGAAAACAAGCCAGTATATCTATTTTTGCAACAATTCCATCAACTTTTATACAAGAATCATACCCCCCCACTCTTTTAATTTTGCAAAGAACAACTTAGTGATCCACTTTCCTCCATAACAACCAGAGAGAATATTTTCTTGCCCTGGAACACATGCCCAAGTTGGTACCATTCTGCTGTAGAATTGTTGTAATAATGACTCACCCTCTTGGTTGTTTTTTACTGAGCTCTGTTATTCCACATATACTGTTCTGCTGCTGGAAGCTTTTCTATCAGCAAGCCTTTGAAGAGTGGGAATAGCTCTTTAAATTTATTTGAAGTAGTGTGGTTTTTTTTACCTTGGCTGTTACTGCTGCTCACCCTCTTCATTCCCAGGAAGCTCAGTGCAGTGATTTTGTCAGGTTTTAATGAAAAAGGCAATATACATTATCCAGAAATTTAAAACACAGTTTCTGTCCCATTCCAATTTCTCCTCTCTCTTACATCTCTTCAAAAGTTATGAACTGCAATTTAGGTGCCAATAATTTTTCTAGTTCCTTTTGACACTAGGTATCAGAATCCCATTTACTTTCCAAGTTCTGAAGACCCAGAAATTCCTAGACACCCCTCTACATTCCCATACCTTTGGGGATCTATTGGACACTGCTGAAAGGTGACACTTTTCTGCTGAGTTACTTATGACAGGGAGACACAGAACCTCCTTTTTTTACTTCACATCTCACCCTTAGGTGTTAGTGGAAGGTGTTTGTTCCAAAGGTGTGAATTCCACAGGTTTGCTAACCTGTTCAGGTTTGGGTTTTTTTAGTAGCTCATTACTTTCTACCATTTCTCTCAAAATATTCTGGAGTCAATTCTCTGGGATATGAGCAATGACTATGAAAGAGCATAAAACTGAAAACACACTGAAATTACTTAAATTAGACACAGAATAGTTGAGAGATAATTACATATGTATTTTTCTTTTTGATATTTAATTCTCAAAAGTAGAGTTTTTCTCAGCTTTCCAAGCAAAACATCCTTTCCCCCAAATAATGACAGCTACTGATTTTGAGTAGTTGTGCAGAATTGAGCTCAGAGAAAAAAAAAAATCCTTTCTTTTCTGATAGTTTTGATGCTCCCTCTGGAGTGGTTAACTATGGTTTGTTTGTTCTGCACCAGAGTAGCAAGAAGATATAAATACTACATAGTATGTCAAATTACTTTCAATTTCCCTCTAAATAAATCAGTATATTAATGGAGGCTGTGCTTGGCATATTTACTCCTACAGATCTTTGCAGATGGTAAGAACAATAGATAATCCTTCAGAAAGGCATGAAATAAAAATGTTCTCCTCAATTTAGTATTTGTTTGCATCATCCTTTGGAGTTAAATCAAGTTTAACAGCATTTATATCCTTACAACAGCTACCTGTAGCATAGCATGCAAACTTAATGTGTGAGTCAAAATGAAGTGAGTCTCTTTTCATTCTGTATTTTGCTGCTGTCTCCACCTGCAATAAGAGGATGAAACCAACTGTTCCACCTACTTGACTGAGAATTTGCTCATGCATTGCTCCTGGATGTCTTCATCTTCTTCCAGCAGCTGGTTTCAGGAGACAGTCTGTTTTCTGGGACTTCAAGGGTGTGGGAGACACATATTGTGCTACTGAAGTTCCAAGGATATGAAATAACAGTGTTGGGCAGTAAAAGGATGAAATGAACAGAATATAAACTGAAGCATTTTAACCCAAATAGATCTTGAAATCATCCTTCCCCCTGGTTTTAAGCTCTCCACCAGAAGGCCACAGCTAGGCAGTAGTTAAAACTCAGTCCCTCAAGTCTCTGTAGGTGTCCAATGTCACACGAAAATCTCATCAGCATTACAGAGAAAGTGCTCTTAAAATTCTGGTCACTAAACACACCTTTTCCAAAATCAAAGGCTTGGATAATTCACTGGAACAAAGAAAGGAATGAATATGTATCAAGCAGTAGGAGCCTGTTCCTAATTTTGACATTATTTCTACAGGCAGGCAAAAGGCAAACATGTTTAAAAATGGATATTCCTTCAATCTCAGAAAGCTGTTCACTCTTCTGAGCATTTTCCTTCCACTGGAAATTTTCAATGACCTAAATATAAATGAGCACATCAAAAACCATCACAAAAACAGGGTCAACCATGGAAGTTACTTTCACCAGCCACCAGCTTATGGAGTCCATTATATTTTCCCATTAAATTTGATTAAGTCCTGGTATTTGTGTTGGTTTCTGAGTGTCACTTGGTTTAATTACTATTGTTGGTTTGGGTTTTTTTNCAAAGAGCAAGAATAAACATAAAAATCTAAACAAAGGAAAAATAACCCCTTTTTATTTAGATAATTCAGGTCACATTTAGACCCTTCACCCTTCCCAATATCTGTAGATCTAGAATTATATTTGAGGTTTGTTAATCTGGCCATTTCTAAGTGTCAGATTATAGGATGGGAGGCCTCAAAATTCTTCTCCTGCAATTAATAACCAGGGAAGAAGAAATTATTTATCTGCTAATGATTGTTTGGGGGTTTTTTGGATCTTTGACCATCTGCTTGGGTTAAATATTCAAGATAAGCATAAAGAACAGAATCTTATCCCAGATCCTACTGCTAGGACTTTCTCATTCCACACACTATGTAAGCAACATTAGATCTCTGCTGCTCAGAAGCCAGAAGCTGCAAGGCATTAATAATGGCAATAATACCCCATAAAAAAAACCCAAAGCAAGCTGAATTACTGCCAAGAATGTTGAATAACTTCTAATAAAGGAGAGACAGGAACCTCAGGCTGTTCCACCAGCTGCTGAAGGAAGTCACCTGAGATCTGCTTCTTGGTCCTNCCCACTTAAATGGAATGCACAGGCTTGGTATCTTGGCCCTGCTGGCTAAGTGACTTCAGGTACATCAAGTCAGGGTGTAAACTTGGGAGATTAATCCAGAATTGTTTTTATTACTCTGCCTTTCTTATTTAAAATTAGTAACTCTGCTTACATAAGCTTATAGTACTATCTAAAAAATCCGTAATCTTTGTTGGTTTCTGAGTGTCACTTGGTTTAATTACTATTGTTGGTTTGGGTTTTTTTTTGCCAAGTTTAAATATTTTTGATCTTTCCATTTTATCTCCTCTTACCAAATAAAAGAAACTAACATTTTTTGTCATATATTTACCATACAGTTGAATCCACCTCTATAAATTAAAAGCAAATTAAAATTTATTTTAAATTATATGTTTAATATANGATTGTTTGGGGGTTTTTTGGATCTTTGACCATCTGCTTGGGTTAAATATTCAAGATAAGCATAAAGAACAGAATCTTATCCCAGATCCTACTGCTAGGACTTTCTCATTCCACACACTATGTAAGCAACATTAGATCTCTGCTGCTCAGAAGCCAGAAGCTGCAAGGCATTAATAATGGCAATAATACCCCATAAAAAAAACCCAAAGCAAGCTGAATTACTGCCAAGAATGTTGAATAACTTCTAATAAAGGAGAGACAGGAACCTCAGGCTGTTCCACCAGCTGCTGAAGGAAGTCACCTGAGATCTGCTTCTTGGTCCTCCTTAGGATATGAAGCAACAACTCAAAAGCTCTTTCAACACTGATATTTTAAAGTTGTAGAATTGCTTACAGAGCCCTGGCAAATTCTTTAATTTTGCCCAAAATCAGAGGTTTGAACCTGTAGTGGAAATCAGACATTCATTTTAAAATAGTGTTGGCACTGAAATGCTAAATTTTGAAGCCTACCCCATCCTAGTGGGTACTTCCAAAGGTGAAGAGATGGGGTTTGTGGGCATGGAGGAGAGAGATCCTGAGAATCTGCCTGGAACCATCTCTGCCTGCCTTGGAGTTTCTTTGTTTTGGCTTGTTTTGCTTGGAGCAAATGGGTGTTCCCAGCTTCTGGCAGCCATATGTGCTGCCTACCATCTGTTTTCATTCCACCGTGGTATGGAGACAAACACACTTTATTTTTAGTGTCCTACATTTCCTGATCTTGCACAGAACAGGGCTTGGAGCTCACTGCTAAGTCACTGGATGTGAAAAATCTTCTGGGAAACTGAGTAAAGGGGACAGGTCATCACCTAGGAGCAGAGGAGGTCATTTTCACTACCTACAACTCAGCAAGTGTATCATTTCCACTTAAGTTTGCTGGATTCCTGGATATTTGTGCTTTTTTTTCTCTCTCCCCTGGCTACAAGAGGCTTCTTCATACATTTGAAAGCTCCATTTTCCCCTGCAGCTTCCTGGGGTGGAGGAAATTCCTGCAAGTTGGTTGCTACTCTGCCTGCAACAAGTTAAAATATGAAGAAATGAACAGTTGTGTGAGCAACTGGAGAGAGACAGTGGTGCAGGACAACAAACAGTTGGTTGAAAGGAGGAATTCTGTGCACAGGCTCCCACATAGTTCTTTTGGAAGCCAATTTTTGCAAGCACTGAGGGGCTAGGATAGTATTTCTGTGAAATCTGATGGGGAAGATTTCATTGTTACATCTCAGAGCAACCTACAACTCAATCAGCATCAACTTGTTGCCAACAAAAATCAATAACCATACTTTTAGAGTACACTCTAGCACAGATTTTTCCACCATATCATACTGCAAATTCAGGATACTCTAAGTTATTATTAACTGCTGATGAGGAATTACCCCTGGTTTTAAAAAGAAGAAGAAGTAAAAATGTATTAGAGTTGCACTGAAATGAAGAAAATGAGTGCCTTTAAAAGAGCTTATGCATGAAGAGATTCAAAATGTTCACTGTTTATAGGGTAAAAGACACCTGAAGGAGTTCCATTTAACTTGTTTGGATTAGTTTTATTCACTCTGAAGTTTAAGTCATTAATTCTTTCCTAAAATAAGCACTTTTATTCATTGCATGTGATCTTACAAATACAGAAGTACTTATTGATTAGATGGACATGTAATTTTTCAATCTTTTTAATTCAAATATTTTAATAATGAACTTCCACTACTCCACTGTTTGAGCAGATGATTTTAAGTTATTTGCAGCTATTACTCTTCCCCCACAGATTGTGACCAAAATGATGAGAAAAGTCCTTTTATCTTACTATTTCTAAATTTACTCTGCCTTCTGCTTTCAAATTATTAAATTAAGCTGTTCTGCAATTCCTCACTGCCCTCTATTTTCAGCAATACAATGCAAAAAAAATCATTTCTGTCTTCAAGCAGCATCTTTTTCAGCTATCAGAATGATGAAGTGGAAATATTTTTGTTAACTGGTGTCACTAAGTCCTTTTTTGGGTTTTATTTTATCTTTTTTTTCTTCCAACATAGTTCACAGATTAGTCTAAAATGCTTTTCTCTAAACAGAGGGCAAATTTTGAATGGGGATTGGCAAATTCACTTTGCATCAGTCAAGTGTTGAGCACCCTTCCAAGAAGTTCCCTGTCACTGTTTTTCTGTGTTTCTCTTTCTAATCCTCCTCAAACTGTCCATTTACACTCTGAATTATAATCCATCACTCAAACTGCCACCATCTACTACTTATTAAGATGTAGGTGATATAATTTTGATGCTTATGCTCACTGTGCTTATGCAGTTTCCTCATAAAATCTGAGTAGCCTTAGATTTACTTAGATTTGTAAATGATTTTTGACCGTCATTCCAAATGCAAACAGCAGTTGGAAGGGTAGAAAAAGGAATTTAAAACTTTAAAACCATGATCCTGAGAACATGATCCCTAATTTTCAAATATTTAAAAACAGAATTACAGTTTGAACTTTGCATTCTGGTCCTAGAAAATTTCATGTGCAATCCAGCCATAGTCTTCCTGAAATGCTCTGATAAAGACAAACTAACCTGAACATTCAGTCCATATTTTATTCACAGCACTGGCACATCTGTCATCTCTTGGCTGACAGTTTCTATTATGTTCAATTAAAAGACATTTGAACACTGCATTAGTGAACATAAAACCTGAATACACTTTTACATCAAATTTGGGGATGGTATTCAAAGCAAGTAAGGAAAATATCTTAAAAAAATATGACAATCTACTGAATATTTTTAAAAGTGGGCAGATCTGAATTTCTATCATTAAAATTTATTTATAATGAATAATTATTATTTTAATTAAAAAAAAATAATCTGTTGTTTTTACTTAGTTCTAAGCATCAATTTCGTATCACAGGCCATGGCAATTTGAGGTACATTATTTTCCTGGCACACCATCATATGCCCAAACTTTTCTAGGCAATAAATGCAATTTGAAAACCTAGATATTTAACAAGATAATTTCTAGACTGCTTCCAAATGTATCTTAATTTCAGCTCTTCTGGTTATTAAAAAAATCATCTTTCTGTTTTAAAATTTCATAGGCTTCTATTATTCTTTAAAATACTTTCAAATCATCACAAGCATCTGTTGCAAATGGAAAATGGAATTCAAGCTGTTTTCTCAAGGAGATTATAGCAAATCATGCCAGCAAGCCAACCCTAAAAGACCAAATTAAAAACAATTACAATTGCTCTGAGCTCTTATAATCATATTTTGCTCCCTAAAAACTGTTTCCTTTTCAACATAAAGCTTAAGATAAGGATATGGACTGGTTCTATTCCTTAATTTTGGTGGTTTTGAAGAGGAGAGGTTTTCACTGTGATGTTCACTTAATCACTACATGAAGTTGGTGAAATGGAACCAGTGAAACAGGAGCTAAACTGCCAGGGGTACGAACAGGAACTGCCAACTACATTTTCATGATGTATCCATGGTATAATGTCTTCAAGGAGCATCCAAAGAACATCTCAGGTGAGGTTTTCAGAGCTCACTGAGTTTTATAATGATCTCCAAGCAGTTTTCTCCACAGCCAGTTAAGCTCTCTCTGAAAAGCTGTGTGTGTTGCCAAGCAGCTTCACCATCCCCTCCATCTAGAGCTGCTTCCAATGTGACTTCTGGAGCTCCAGAAAACTCTGAATAGGAGCAAAGCTTTTGATCTATTGGAGGAAAAGAGAAACAACTCAGTAAGCCACTGCTCCAGGCAGCACATGATGCTAAAATGCATGTTAAAAAGGGAAAGTTGTAATAAAAGTTTAAAGATCCCAATTGCAGCTACTCCAACTGATCTGTCAAAATCAGCTGCAGATTTTTAGTTGTTATTTTAGTGCTGGTGCTCAGAGGACCTAGGCAAGAATGACACCACACACAGAGGCACATATCCTTCCTAGTAAAGCAAAATATCCTGCATCCACTCTGTGTTCTTGCTGAACCTGCATATATTAAAAAAAACAAGGGTTTTTTTATTAAATACACAGTATTTTTTAGACCTTGCTAAAAGAGACTGAGTTGGAAAAGTCCAAATGCACCTGCAGTTCATTTTTAGTATTTACCAAGTGCTCTCACCACATAAACTATTTATTTCCACTTACACCTTTGTGAAATGGTGTAATTCATTATTTCAATTCCACACTTACCTCCTGTCAGAGCAACTTCTGCTGCTGGAGAGCAAAGTCTCCACTTGATCCTTCCACTCTGAAATGTCTGACTGCTTGTCCTAACTGAAATGTTTTCTATTTTTAGACCAGCTGACTTGCACTCAAACTTCCAGCTGATGGAAGCAGAGGATGACCCTTCTTTTCGGGCTAAATAAACCTAAATGGAAAAAAAAAGGACACAGTCAGCATCTCAAAAAGCAAGATGATCAACTCACAGCCATCTATAAATCCTGTATTATAGAATCATTCAGGTTGGAAAAGACCCCTTGGGGTCTTTTACACTGAAAAGCACCTATGAAAGTCTAACAATTTAACCTACTTTTATGTGAATATAAACTTAATGTTCATAAAGTGCTCCTCTCCACACAATTTTTTTTAACTACCTCAGCTAGTTCTCACCAGAGATTTCTCCTCATCAGATTCCTACTGAATTGCCATGTTTAAGTCAGAACAGTCTGCTAATTACTATGTGGTTGAGGTGCCCTAAGCATCAGCTTTTAGGAATCAAAACTAAAACATCAGCCTGCCTCATTTTCTATTATAACATCCAAGCATTTAATGAGGAAAACAGAATTTAAAGTTCCCTTTTGTGTCCTTCTGACTGTTCTCTATAATTTTCACCCTTTTCCCAGTATTATTTGAAAAAAAAAAAAAAGCCTGAAATGAGGACTACAAGCTTTTAAAAACCCATTAATTTCAGCTCTACACATTCTTACACTCTGAGTATCACCTCCTGGGGTCTGATTCTCTGAGCCCTGGATACCAAGTTCTCTCTGTGTCATCTCATTAGTGTTTTATATCTGATTGAGTTGTACCATAGTCACTGAATGACACTGAACAGCAAGAAAATACCCAAAGATGATGGAGAGGCTACTATCAGATCAGCCAAGACAATAATCAGAATAATTTCAATCAACATTGCAAAGACAATGTTATTTTCTGTTACTCCTGGGCTAACACCTAAAATTACCTTTACTGTAGTTTTAATATTTAAATTCCTTTCCATTCATCACATGCTAAATAATAAAAACACTTCTGTGAAGGATTTTGCCTTATTTCAGATGGAATTGTACTATTTAGGATGACAACTTCTTCCTTTGGCTGTGTATCAAAGGGATATGATCCACTATAAAGCTATTCTCTACAGCAAAATAAAGCAACAACAATCCCTTTTTTGGAGAGAAGTATTATTGTCAATAAAACCAGATTGTCCATTTGCCCAGCAGTGGAAAGAAGAAAACCATTTCCTAGAATTTGGTCCCTTAGCAAGGATTGTACCTACCTGCAGCTAAGTCAATCATCCTGTGGAAAGACAAGCTAAATTGGTTTCCATTTCCTTATGGCAATCTTACCTGAAGCTTACCAATAATATTTCCTAACATTAACTAAATTTTATGGGCACCGAGAAGCTTTGATGCCAAAAATTAGCAAGGGATTTCCATTTGACTGGAGTTATATTCCTATGGTACATTTTAGGTTTATAATTGTTATCCTTACCATTTTCCAGTCTGCTTCAACCTTCCTCCAGATGGACTCTGCCTTCCAAACACCTGCCTCCCAGCCATTAATTTTTTCATTGTTACTGGAAACCCTTGTGTAAGTATCTTCTACTATGTTGTAGATGAGGTGGAAAAGTTTAGATGTCTTCTCTGTTTCAGTGGGAATAAAAATGACTTCTTTTCTTTTCTGGAACAAGCAAAACAATACAAGCACCTTTATTCCCCAATGCATTTCAGCAGCATGCTGTTTAAAAGCAGCAACATGGTCTCTCAATTCATTTTGCTGCTACCTGAAAACAAAACATTATTTTCAGGAGAGAGGTCATGGAAAAAAAAAAAAGCATTTCTGCAAAATAAAATTTTTAAACCAATTTCCAGCTGCACCTTTTGCAGAGGGAAAAAATTTTGTTTTTATCACTTTCATATAATTACTTTTAGAAGTAAATTCTTAATAAAAGAACAGAAAATCGGCAAATTTAAGGAGATTAACATGTTAGCAATAGAAAATGTCTATGTTGATTAGGATTCTTGTATAACCAAAGTAAANTGTTATTTAGGATTGTGAGTCATTCCACTTGACTGACAGCAGGATCACCACAAAACTGGTGTACCAAGTGATGAAGTAAGTCACAGCTTTGCATGATAAATATGGCTTTGGCTCTGAGAAACTGTATCTTGGCATAAAACAATTAAAGATAAAAAGATGTCTTTTCAACATAGTCAAAAACATTGATATGAAAATCAATCAAGCTTATTAGTTAAGAGATAGGATTGTGTAAATGGAACAAACTGCTCCAAAATTGTTTTATTAACAGAAATAGTTGGTCAAAACCTACTTCAAGGCTTCAACTAACAGTAGCTAATAATACAAATAAATAGATTTTTTTTGACCCAGGATTCCCAAACCTTTTCAGAACCAACAGCACACCATCAATCCTCAAGAATTCCTTGTGGACCTCTACAGAATTCATATCAAACTTGCAATTAATGCTTTTCAACTTCCACTGTTTGAACTCCATCTGCAGGCTACCTCCCCCATGAAGTGCAAGATGGGTCACCAGTGCAGAAATTACATACCTCTGGACCAACTTCACCTCTGGCTAGTCTCCAAGCCATTGAACCAGATGTCCTCCCACCATATTCTCCAGGTTTAGGTGTTTTAGGAGAAATAAGTTCAACAAGCTCCACAATTGTTCTTTCCAAAAGCTCTTTTTTTCTATTTTCTGACAAAGAGCGTTGCCTCTG
This sequence comes from Ceyx cyanopectus, assembly GCA_013401355.1. Lineage (NCBI taxonomy): Eukaryota > Metazoa > Chordata > Aves > Coraciiformes > Alcedinidae > Ceyx > Ceyx cyanopectus. The sequence continues at coordinate 38,377 of VYZU01077733.1, forward strand.
AAATTAGAAAAAAAAGTTAAAATTTCAGAAAAAAAGGTATTTGTAAACCTGCTCTTTAATGAGATTAATGAAAAAAAAAGGAAATGAAAAATCAAACTAATATTTTAAAGTCTAGATTGACTGTTACACCACATGTGCAAACAGCAATCAGTCATAACCATATGGTGCTTGAGCTTGTACTATGTGGATTTATTTTAACATAATAATGGTTTTACACATTTGCTTGAATAAAATACTTCAGTAACATATTTTATAGATATTAATGTGTTATGTACAAATAAAAAAACAAATTAGGTCTACATTTCTTATAGCTAGAAATACTATTGCTTTCAAGTTGTAGCATTATTGATTTGGAAAATGCTCAGCTGCCCTTAAAGAGTCCTTGTGGCTGTAAAATATTATCTGTCAAAAAGGCATCAAGAAAACAAAAAAAATGCAGATGGTATATATTTTTATATATATATATACACACACACATTGGACTATGTTAGAGATAAAACAATAATCCTCTTACTACCATTCTCTAATTCACAGTAGTTCAGCACTGTGAATGATATTTATATATTCAGTGTAAAATGAGGTCTTTATGTATTGTTTTTTGTATTTCTAGGGCACAGACATTCCTATCAGGTTAATAAAAGCATTCCTTTGCATTCAGGAAAGACCCTTCAGTTCCACTTGAAGAATTCCCTCAGAGCAGCTCCATACCTTGCTGTTCAGGGCATTAATGGCTTCCCGGAGTGTAGCTTCACTGACTGCTGTCCTTCTAGACAGCACTTCTTCATGTTTACAGCTGTATCTCCAAGTCACATCCACCACCTTCAGCACAAGAAGGACAGAAAGCAGTCAGAAATTCCCATGTATTGGATCTTGCTTGGTTTAAAGATGGTGGAATACACCCCACACTTGCCTCGGGGTAAGCAAGCTTGTTAACACCACAACTCCTACCTCATCTTTGGAGAATGCAATTATGTAGGAGAGCTTCTTTCCCCACCCAATTTCATAGAGAAGAGGTTTATCACAGACATTCTCACAGGGATCACAGTGAAGCCATCTTTTCTGAGATGAAGAATATACTTCAGTCCACAGATGATCTAACAAAGGTCAAACATGATTAATATTAAGGATAGCTGCTCTTTTCTAATATTGTGC
>VYZU01077736.1:0-60173 GCA_013401355.1 Ceyx cyanopectus
AAAAAAAAAAAATCCAAACCCACAACTTGCTAAATTGCCTTACCAGGATTTCATTATTGCACATACCAGGCAAGGCAGTGTCAGTCACAAAACATTTGCGGGAAGCAATTTTATTAGAGATATCAATATAAATAAATAGAGGGATCTTTCCCAGTGTGCTTCCACCCTTGCTTTGAAAGGCTATTTTCATTACTCTCACAATAGCTGTATTCTCCCCTTCTCTTACGCAGTGTCTGTGGCAGTAGCACACGGGTGTGCGGCTGCACACGGACGTGTTTTGCTCCAGTAGCTTTGCAATTTCCCTCTTCTTATTATTTTTAAAAAATATTAAGGACAGCAGGTACACAGGAGCACAAATGGAAACATGTCCCTTTAGAGATGTTGACTGGGAGATCTGACACCAGCCTGGGGTTGGGTACCCCATGTTCCCCCCATCGCTCGTGCAGGGGACAGCCGTGGACCCTGGGCGTGGCTGCTGGAGCAAAAAAGACCACATCCAGCCCAGGTGGCTGGGCAGTGTTTGCTTGATGCCATCACAGGCTGTCACCTGGGAGAGCATGGGCAGGAGGAGCCATCCACATTGTGCATAATCTCAGTGTCATGATGCATTCATCTGTAGATGTAAAAGAACAACAATTGTATCTTAAACTGTGATAATTTATTATTGCAGATCTGAAAGGCAAAGTGTAAGAAGGTGTTGGGTTGGTTTTTTTTCCCACCCTGGATAGATTGTTATAAAACAGATACATTAATCTTTTTTTTTTTTTTTCCCATGGTTATAAAAATAGAAAGCTACCAGTAGAATCAAGAAGAGAATTGTAAGTCTCATGACAACTTATGCCCCTGAAGAAACTTCACCAAATATTCCTATCAGGAGTTGCTAACAAACTCAAACTGTATGACTGCTTGTCATACTTCTGCTAATTGATGTTTTTACACAGAACTGTACCTAATCCCTGCCTCTTAAACCAAATTTTCTTAAAATTCCTTAGCAGTGCAACGAGCAATAGTTATTTGGGCTTTCATGCATTTGATATTCAAAAATCCCAAAGCATTTTCCACGCATCTAGTAGGCCTCATAGGCAAGAGCTTTTATCCCCGTGTGACTGAAGGATGCACTGAGGTAACAAAACTTGGTGCAACTTAAATACTATCACACGTGAAGAGGCAGCAAGCCTGGCAGGAGAACAGGCTTTTTCCCCAGCTGCCCAACCCATAGGAGGCTTTGTGCTTTGTAACAGAGCAGGGAGCGTTGTTTGTTTTCACATCTCTTCCCTCCTGACCACACCTTATTCCTGAAAGGCACAAAAATATCCCAGAAACGACCAGTTTATTTGGAGATGCACAGAGGATTTGATTTGCTTCCCAGCTGTTTGTGTTTCAGGTCTCTGAGGATGGTGTCAGTAACAACAAAAGAACAACAAGTTCATCTTCTGAGGATGGTGTCAAGAAACAACAAAACTAAAATAAATTAGAATGAGACTAGATATAAGGAAGATTTATTTTTTTTTACAATGAAGGTGGTGAAACATGGACCCAGGTTGCCCAGAGAGGTGGTAGAAGCCCCATCCCTGGAAACATTCCAACTCAGGTTGGACAGGGCTCTGAGCAACCTGCTCTAGGTGCAGATGTCCCTGCTTACTGCATGGGGGGGGCTGTACCAGATGACCTTTATGTGTCCCTTTCAACCCAAACTAATCTATGATTCTATGATAAAACCTGGATGCTTGCTTGCTTGCTTTCACAATCAGACTCTCTCTTTCCAAAAACCAGGTATATCCAACCAGCTCCTGCATGGCAACCACAACCCATCAGCATCCAGAGATGCTTTGAAATGTTAGTGAATCATTTCCGTGCCCAATGGATTATGCTACTAATCAAATCCGACATATGACTAGCCTGAATACCTAGGCCTTATTCACAGCTGGAGATGTATCTGGCTCATATTCAAAAACAGCTTAATCAAGAGGTGGCCTTTAGATTAAAGATGAAGTAAAGTATTTTTCCAAATTTTGATTACTGGCCGTGGGTAACAGGAAACTGAAATACATTAGTAAAGCCCGTGCAGCTACACGAGGTAAAAGCTGCGTAAATGCTATCGCACACTGCTGGAGGGTTTGGGATAAGAGTTGGGCTACATTTCAAAATCAGACACTGATTTCTGAAGAATTCAGCCAGTAAGATAAAAAAAGATGATGATAACATAGGAGTTGGACCAGAGGCTCTCAAGTGGGGCTCTGCGATCTTGACCCTGCCTCCCGTCATGCCCTTCAGTCCAATCTTACAACCTGACTTGTCTGCTAGAAACTATGCATGTAAATTGGACATGCTGTCGGAAGCAAAGATGGCAGCATTGTTCATAATGAAAGTTTTCCCAACAGTAGGAAGCAAATAACTTCAGAAAAGGACAATTTGGGTTCTATCTACATTGTAATTTTATAGGACTGCGGCAAAACAACTGCAGAACCCAAAGTGACACGTTTCCCACTTCTCGGTGTGGGTAGAGTTCAGCACAAAATAGGATACTAAAATAAATATAGCTATCACAGGCTGATCTCTCTCTCTCAAATACATAGTTATACAGAAATATACATTCCTGCATTACCACACGTATGTCCCCCACAGCCCCTGTGTGCACACCGATCCACCTACCTGCAGAAGAAAGACTATTCTGGATACTCTGCTGTGACATTTATTGACGCAGTCCCAGGGGTATTGCACCTATTCTTTTTGGCATTACCCATGTAATGCAAGACATAAAATTCTCGGTAGATGGTCTAAGTTTGTATTTAATAGACCTGGAGGCTCTGAGTGCCTTTTCACAGATTGTGTTCCAGCTGTCTGCCGATATTTGAATGTGCAGGTCTTGGTCCCATGCTGTGCAAACAGGCAGCCTCCCACGCATTTTGTGTACCAGGAGTAATTTATGAGTCTATCTATAAAGGAAATAACAGTGCGTTAAGAAGGGGTTATGTAAAGCTCTGAGATTGAGAAGTAGCTCAGTTAACTCAGTACAACTTCCCAACATCACCGTTATGTTTCAGCTGATTTACAAATACAGGAGCCCTTCAGTTGGTGATTCATATTCCTTCTGAAGCAGACAGGGGGGAAAAAATATAATAACTGTCTCTACATAAATCTCATGTCACTGAAAGGCTCCTACCTTGAAACCTCATATTCATTAACCATCTTTTGCAAATGTGAGTGCCTGAATTGAACTGCAAGTCCCAAGACACTGTGGGATATTCTGGTACCAACCAAATAGAGGAAAAAATAAAATAAGAGGCGCTGGCCATTTATTTTCAATCTCAAGCTACAGGGATTTCTTCCAAATTGACATTTAATGCAGATCCTACAGGCAATGCTCTGGAATCAACATAATAACAGCCCATGAGAAGCACCCAGCATCTCTGGCAGGAGCACCTGAGGAGTGCTGGGACTGCGTTGGAGCTGTCACCCCTGTTTCAGGCAGCCAAAGGAAATACCCCCCTCCTGAACAGGAATCCAGGCTGGGGGCCTCTGGTTGAGAAAAACAAAAAAATTTATTTGTAGCACTCTTTTTTCATACCTTCCCCCCGCCCCTAAAGAGGAAACCAGCCTGTAGCTATCAGAAACACCTGTTTTGAAAATCTGTCTGCAAATCATTTTGGTCCTTCTTTGCAAACCCAGCTAGCAGATAATGGGGTCTGAACAACAAAGCCTTCCCTAATTACAGAGCAGGTTGTATTTAGCAGCCTCACATCACTTCTTGATTGCAAACAAGACACAAAATGCAAAAGTTGCAAGCCGTTCAGCTTAACAAGTTAAGCATTATTTATTTAATGTCCCTTAGAACATGAATATTTAAAGTGGGAAATGACCTCTAAACAGAAGAAAGTTATCAAAATCCATATGTGCCACCTATCCACCCAGAGGGCAAAGCTGAGTTTGCTGCTCAGCTCAGGTCAAAGGGAACCAGAGCAGAAGCTTCATCCTTCATCTTAGGGCTGGCAACACAGCCGCCCTCATCGTGGCACTGACCTACAAAATACACCTTTCTACAAATCTGCCTGTGAACCATTTGTGGCTGTCATCAACTGGTAGCTACTTACAGACAACAAAGAAGGTGGGAGCAAGCAGTGCCTGGCACAGTCCTGCAGCTGGAGGTCCTCAGGTGTGTCCCAAGCATGCTGAGGAAGATGTGGCAGGGTCTGAAATTTCAGGCAGCGGAGAGCCAGGCCACCTAGCCAGTGGTCATGGCCATAAGGGAGAGCTGAAGACTGACCAGAGCTGTCAGATGAAAGGTTTTATTGCAAATGATGGGTTTTTATCAGAAACATTTCTCGCCACCTTACCCCAAGCTACCAGCTTCAAAAATTCATACTCTCACAAAATATTCTATTCATTTCTTCTTTTTTTTTTTTTTTCTTTTAAATCTCTCCTCTCCTAGTTTTCTGCAGTTACTAACACATTATGCACCCTTTTTGCAGGTATTTCTATTTAAAAAAAAAAAAAAAAAGTCTCAGGACAGGATCTAAACAAAACCTCTGACAGTTCTCCAAAGCCACTGCTTGGTTTGATTTGCAGATTTCAGAAAAAACCAACTGTCAGCATGGCGCTTTTTTTTTCTACATTTCTCAGCCTACAACACTGCTGGTCTTGAGGGGTTTCTCGGGGGCTTTGGGAATGTCTCTGACACCCAGTGTGAGGTCAGTCTCAGCCCTGTGCAGCCATGGCTGCACCATCACCACCATCACAGAGCTCAGTCATGTCAGGCAAAAGCATCCATGTGCATCAGGGTCATCTGGTAATCAGAGATAACAATATTTTCCTACCTTGAAGGCCCACTGTAGGAGATCTTCATTACTGCTGGGGAGGCAGTAAGAACATCACCATGACGAGTGCCATAAAAAGCGGTCTGTGAAATGTGTCAATCACTTGGTCAAGCAGCCTGAGCTGAGTCCTACCCTCTCTCCTCCTGTCACACAAGTGAGACAACCCAAATTTAAAAGCCAAGGAACTGTCTGCCATTTTCTCTGGTATTTTAGCCACTGGGACTCAAGCTTTGCCAACTGTTAGCACCTAATGTTGAAACCAGCATATTTCAGCTTCAGCTTGTGAGATTTCTGGCATTTCACTTAAAAAGATGCTGAGCTCCTAAAAAAAGCGCTTTTTGCAATGGAAGCTTCTCATGAAAAATGATTCACACCCATTTTTCACCAAAGAGTGTTGAAAACGAAAAAAAAAGCCAAGGAGAAAGCAGCGAGCAAGTGGCGTTGGAAAACTCCCCGGGGAGATGAGACCCTGCCTGGTGGCACAACAGTGTGATAGTGTGATTTTTTTTGGTATCTGGTTTGGGACCTTCACAAGTTTCTCCATCTGCCCGTGAGGAGCTGAAATAATCATCACCCAATGACAAGGCTACAGAAAATCTTCCCCTCGGGGAGCTGAATTAGCTCTTTGGTGCAGGGATGTTTGTGTCACCCAACAGAGTGGCTGGACCAGGACTAGGCTGGACTCTGGGATGGCTCCATTCTGGGCTCACTGGATTCTAACAGCTCCTCCAGGAAAGCAGCACTTCCCAAGTGCATTTTCACCTTAATGACCAAAATTCCACCTCTGCCAAGCTGTCTGTTTTTGCAAGCAGCCCCAGCACTCTGCCCTGATCCTCACACTGACAGCTCAGCATAGAAAGCAGTTTTCTGGGTGCAGTCTGACACTAGGCCAACCTGTAAGTTGGAAATCAAAGAGGATGAGAAGTAGAGTCATTACAGACTAATTAATCTAGCAAAAGACTCCTGGACAAAGGTTGATGACGTTCACTTCAGGATAATTTGGAAATAAATATAAGGATTCACATAATGAAAAAACATAGTTGGGAAAAGGTTATTTTTGAAGCATAAATATAGCTCATTTCTAGACCCCCTCCTCCACATATCAATTAATGAAGCAAGTCATCTGTCTGAATCAAAGATGTGGGAGAAAAACATAGTTATCTATTTGAACTACAAAAAAATTAAAGGATTTTAAATGAAACATATAATTAGCCTGTAGGACTCTCTGCTGTAGGTTATTGAGGCAAAAAAAACAAAACAACCTACCAAAGCTCAGTAACTTTCAAAAAAGGACTCGACAGCTATAAGAATAGCTTCTGCTGCTCTACAAAAGAGGGGGAAGCATTCATCTAGAGACAGGCAGGTTCAGCCAGAGCCCAGCTCTGGGCTACTGGGTTTGTAATTCTGCCCCTACACAGACTCCAGCCGTTATCACGTTTTAACCAGCTTTGTGTTCTTTTATTGCTTTTAATTTTATTATTATTTTTTTTAATCTACTTACAGAAGCAGAAGCATCTCGTTGCCTGCCCTGCTGTTCACTGTGGTCCCAGACCTCTTCACGTACTTGCAGGAGCTGCCTGACTTTCCCTGGACCCTAAGGGAAATTAGGAGAGCGCAAACATCAGTGAACAAAATCCTTCATATGTCAGGTCCTGTGTTGATGCGATCGGGTGATTGCAACTGCTGAACCTCCATCAAGGATGCTGGCTCTCCGTCCCCTGGTATCAGGCAATCAACAGATAGCAGCAACACAATACCCGACATATGAGGAGTTTCATTCACTGGTGTTTGTGCTCCTCTGATTGAAGGCAAGGCAAGAAGCACTACACATGGCTATTTTCATCAGCCCCTGGTGCTGCAGGACACATAGCTGATGAACACCAGCTGGCAGCGGGAGGACGTGTTCCCACCAATTAGCTGTATGATGATGCTCTGCAATCTCCTCTGAAGCATCTGGCATGGGCCACTGGCAGACCCAGCTATGGGATGAATCGGTGCTCTGTTGCGCTGTGGCAACTCTTGCGTTATTAAAGTTGAGATGGAAATGAGGAGTTCAATGTCAAACCTACGAGCCCAGCCAAAGACTCAGCAGATGCTGCATATATAAACGTGTACAAGGGTTAATATTGCTCTGGACAAGGCTGACACTTGCTTTCATAGATAAATTGCAAGGACATCCCTTATCAGGCATCTTTTTTCCACAGATTGTCTCTTGCATAAACATGAAATACCTGTGGGTCACATCTGAGAATTTCTCTTTATTACCTTTTTTTTTGCCAATGCAGTAGCTGTGTGAGACCCCAGGCAGGACAGGCACCACTTGCTTTCCACCAAGACCTGGATCCGTGTCTAACTCAAAGCATGTTTGTGCTTCGTGCAAGCAGTTTGACACTACTTGCATCAATGCAGAAGCAAGTGCAAAGTGCCATCACAGGGGAGCTGGAAGCATTTTCATGTTGAAAACAGCCACGCAAAGCAGAGAGAAAACTCCTGCTTGGTGCCTGCTGATGAAGTTTTCTGAAACAGGCAGGTCACAGCATTATCCAGCCATCCTCAAATAAATGGCCGTTCAACATCGCCGCAGGTAGAGCAGAGGTTTCATCACCTCGGTTAAAAATTTATGACTCACTTGATCATGATCTTAAAAAAAAAAAAAAAAGTGAAGAGACAATTATTCCCTCACAAATAAGATCACTTTGACTAAGTTACTTGCTTCCCTTCAGAGGAGATTTAAGCTTTTTCTCCTTCCTCTGCAATCTGGCTCCCTTTTGAAGTTAAAAGAAAGGAAGGTTCGGGGGCTTTTTTATTTAAGAAGAAAAAAACCCTTCTCTTCTTTGAAAATATTTTTCTTAGACAATTGCTGTCTCAAATTTTAACAAATACTCACTAATTTGCACCTTGTTCAAAAGCCAAACAGTAACTTTGATTTTTTTTTTTCCTTGCCTGCTGAATGTTACTCTGCCTTTCTTTGTCTTAGTGGCAGAAGGGAGAGTCTTAAAGAAATCAAACTACCAGCTCCCTTCCAGATTTTCACAATTTGTTATATAATTTCTTAAAAGAAGCCATAAGGCCACTTGCAGGAAAAAATCTTTCAGAAAGAAAAAAGAAAATACTTTTTTTTCACCCATCTTCTTCTTGTAGCTGAAGTAGATGACACTAAAAAAAGACATTTCATTTGAAACATTGTATTCAAGCCCAAGAAAAAATGCCAACAAGGTGTTCCTGCTCAGAAATCCATTCACCAGACAGAAGAAACCAAGAGACTTTCTGCAAGGACAAAGAGAAAGGAAGTTTTGAAAAATATGAACTCTATGTAAAACATTTTTTCTTTTTTTTTTCCCCTGCTCTTTGAGAAGAGATGTGGGGTTTAGTTTTTCCCGAGGAGGAGAATTTGGGTTCTGTGTGTTTCAGGTGCAGCAGGTGCATGAGTGACAGGCAGGGCTGGGAGCAGGCAGGGAAGAGCTGTATGTACGTATGGCAACACTGCCTCATAAATATGGCAGGGCTTTAGTGATAGAGCAGTATTTTAGGAGCCAGGTATTCAGGGCTGCTCAGACTGCTCTGCGTTGCTCCAGCAACAAGAAGCTCATCTGAGCGGCCAGGGAGAATTCCCATGTGAGAACAAACCCAGCAGGATCTCACAGCCATGGGTAAAAGCGGTGCCCAAAAAGCAGGGAGCAGAGCAGGTTGGCACCTCAGTCCTCTTGCACTCAAGGGTTTGCAGGGGAGGTGGAGAGCAGCCCTGTCCTTGCAGCATTCAGGGACCTGCATCTCCTTCCAACCGTCCTGTCTGAAGAGGTGGACCAGTCTTCCCACTGTCCATGGGCAAAAGTTGGTCCTCCAGAGAGCATCATGCACAAGCCTCTCTCCATCTCCTGCCGTGCACATGCACCAGCATGCACTGTTCATCTATCTGCATGCCCACAGGGGAAGGATAATGAAATGCATCCAGCCTCTCCTTTCCCAGAGGGAGCAGATCCTCCCGCGGCTGCTGGTGATGGAGCACAAGCACCAGCTCCCCCGCGCCCGCCGACGGGCACAACAAATGCATCTTCCCCAGACTCCTTCTCCAGTGGGCTTGTAGCACCTCATCCTCATGCCTGTATCTGGTCCTGTTCCCCACTGCTCTGCAACTGGAGAGAAGCCCCAAGGCTGCTGCGTGCACAGTGAGCATCACTCGGGGTTGGGGGGACTTCAGACCAGAGGAGAAAGATGATGACAGCAGGAAAACAAAGCGAGAGCAAGAGGTCACAAGAGTTAAAGGTGATTCTGTGGAGGACAGGCTGATTTTTACACTAGACACTGGAGCTGGGCAGGGGTGAAGAAGACTAAGTGGTTCTGAGAAGCAAAAAGCAGCCTTTGGCTTGTTGTTATTTATCAGTTTATGAGCACTAGTGTATGCTGTGGTGGAAGTGCTTACACCTCTCTAATCAGCTAAACAGTTTGTATGTAGCCCTGGAAGAATGGCAAATTAACCCAGGATTCAGGTGCTGAAGATATTTTGTTCTGAAAATAAGTGTTTGGTGGCAGACTCACAGTTTCCCTCCTGGATCACACGTTTGCATCCAGGATGTTTTCTCTCCAGTATAAAGCTGGTGAAAACAAAACCAAAGAGCCAAACACCCTTTTCAACAAAAATAAATGGAGCTTAAGCATCAAAACATTTCTGTGCATTTCTGCTATTTGCTTACCAAAAAAAGAAAAAAAGAAAACAGAAAAAAAAACCTAAAGAAAAACTAAAGTCAAAGCCTTCAATTGCAGACTTTCAGGTCTTTTCATCTCAGAACATCATTTCATTTACAAATTTTCTCCAATTTTTTAAAATGCTTTCAGGTGAAAACCAAACCAAAATTAACCTGAATGACATTTTTCATTTTATCTTTTCATTGAAAATCCCCCGAGGCCACACCCTCCAGCTACCAGCTCTCCAGGGAGCTGAGGATGAGGCTGTTTTGCAGCTCTGCTCAAGGATGCAGAGCCAAACCCAAGGAGTTTCCATGGGCTCATTCCTGCTTAAACCACAGCACCTGTTTTCAGACACCTCATAAAACATCAGGTCATGACCAGTACTGGGGCCACCTGGCCCCACCTCTCTAAGCACACACTTTCTCTCTACTGGTGATGATTTTACTGCATTTTTTTTTCCCCAGCATGTCTCCAGCTGCATCTTCTTGGTGAGGATACAATAAAGCAACCACCACCACCAAGTCAAGGAGCAGGAATACAATCAAAACCTTTCATGAATAACTTATTAATGCCATGCAAATGAAAAGTGTTCTGCATTAATAGAGCTTTGCCACAATGCTGTTACAACAAAGATAATGGACGTGAGTTAGTTAGCACTGCATTAGGGAACAGGCTTTAACTGCATTTTGCTTTGTTAGCAGCTGCCCCATCCCTCATGCACTACATTAAAGTAGTCCCCACATTAAAGTGCACTACAAAGCTGCACATGTGTGAGAGGGGACAGGGAAAGGGTGAGTGGGACAGACCATCATTTCAGGGACCTGTTTCTGCTCCTTCAAGATCCACGGCAGGGTCACCACCACTTGCTCTTTCCTCCCTCTATTCTTTCCCTGATTGGTTTTCACAGATTAGAAAACCAAGTTTCAGCTTTGCTGGCCCAGATTGTTCCTCCTCCCCAGCCATATTAAAAGCCACAGGAGGGTATTTATGTAAGGAAATCTTTGCAGAGAATCCCCTGCTCAGTCCCTGTGGAGCATTGGGTTTGTTCTTCCCCAGCTCCATGCAGCAGAAAAGCTGCTTTCAAGCCTACCTCATACAACGACAGCTGTGCAGTCCCCAGCAGTGATGAAGCCACTCCTGCCTGAGCTGGGATGAGGACATGCCTGCATTGCCCCCACTCTTGGAATCTCCCAGACCCACTTCCAGTGGCACATGGGCTTCCCATGGTCCTGCATCCTCCTCAGGGGAAAGTGGCTTGGGGCTGCACTGCTCTCTCCCCAGCATGGGACCAGTCCCTGACCAGCAGCTTGATGAGACAGACAAATATTTCCTTGAAACAGAGACATGTCTGCAGTTATTATTTTTCTTACCTTTTTGCTAACAAAGTAGGGGAGGCAGAAGCAGAGGTCTTCTCCTCGCTGCTTGGCACCCTTGTGCTTGCAGACAGGAATGGTTCCCACAGCCCCACTCTGCAATTAATTGCCCAAGATGCTTCCCCAACACCCAGGAGAGAGGAAAAGATCATTATCCCTTTCAAAATGAGACTGTGGAGAAAATATACAACGAGTCCAAAACAGTAATTGTATTTCCCAGGGCTGGAGGGGCCTTTTGCTGCCAGAGCCAAAGAAAGGCCTGCTCTGGTTCCAGCTCCCCATTCATGGCTGGCTCTGGGCAAACAGCATGGCAGTACACAGGGTGCTACAGCTTACTGGTGGGCAGGGGAGAGGTGTGCTGATGGCACTGCCATTTCTGTGGAAAAGGGGATGAAAGCTTCTGCAACAGCCTCCTGCACTGGTTCCACAGCTCCAGAGTTTGGCTGCAGGGTGCTGCACGCTCCCAGCTGGCACAGCAGCCAGGATGAGCTGGTTTGAGTGGGACTCTGCAGAATCACAGAATGACAGGGGTTGGAAGAGACCTCTGGGGATCATCTAGTCCACCCCCCCCCACCCAGCTAAAGCAGGTTCACCTAAAGCAGATTGTTCATTATTGCATCCAGCTGAGTTTTGAAAGTCTCCAGAGAAGGAGACTCCACAATCTCCCTAGGCAGCCTGTTCCCAGCTCTGTCACCCTCACAGGAATGAATATTTTCCTCATGTTGAGCTGGAAATTCCTGTGTCCCATTTTGTGCCCACTGCTCCTTGTCCTGTCACTGGGCACCACTGAAAAGCGTCTGGCTGCATCCTCTTGACACCTGCACTTTAGATATTTAACAGTATTGATCAAATGCCCTTTCAGTCTTCTCCAGACTAAACAGTTCCAGGTCCCTCAGCCTTTACTCATAAGAGAGAGATTCCAGTTCCTTAATCCTCCTCATAGCTCTGTTGGACTCTCTCTAGTATTTCCCCATCTGTCTTGAACTGGGGAGCCCAGAACTGGGCACATTACTCCAGATGTGGTCTCACCAGTGCAGAGGGGGAGGAGAACCTCCCTGGCCCTGCTGGTCACACTCTTCTTAAGGCACCTGAGAGACCCCCACCAGGGCAGGGCTGGCATCACTGCCCAATTGCTCAGTGACAGCCCCATGGCACCTTGTCCCACACTGATGCAGGGTGGCTCACGTGCCATCCAGCCTCTCCAGTGGGTTCCTGCTCCCCACTGCAATACATTACTGGTTTCACCCCAGCATCTGCTGTAGCCTGTGATCCCGTTTGGCTTGTGTGGTTTGAAGCTGTTGTGTTTAGTTTTCTTTCCCAGTTAACTTTCAAGTATAAATGTGCAAGCTGGGGAAAGTGTTCCTAATGCCCCATATGTTTCACCTCAGGAGCAGATTTACTTTTTCTTTTAGACTCTGAAGTTGTTACTGTCTCTTTTTTTTCTTTTTTCTTTTTTTTTTTTTGAAACCCTGTTGCTGCAGAGCCAGAAGCTGGGCTCAAGGAGCAGCTGAGCACCCCCTGCCCTGAGACAGGTAGCAGGACAGGGCACAGGGCTTCTGTCCCACAGTCTCACCACCTACAAGCTAGAGTACCTTCTTCCAGAGGCTAGAATGGAATGCTTTGAATCTAAAAATGAAAAGCAAAAGGAAAAGGCTGTTCTGTTCCCTCCCCTGACACATACACATGCATGCACACACTCCTGTGGACTTCTCTTTCTCCTGGTATATCAAATGGCCATGTGTTTTTGAAGTTACCATGGCAGTGAGAGCAGAGCAACAGCACAACTTGCAGAGGAGGAGAGAGCGAGGGAGAAATGCCAGCACATGGATGGGGAGAACAGGAAGGGATTGAGAAGATCCTCTGATGTTTGCAAGATGTGATGTGGGAAAGGCTTTCCCAATGGAGAAATTAAAATAAGCAAATAAATATCCAGCCATGAGAGGGCAGACAAAAAGTAAAGAAAAAAGAGAACTAAGAGGAGAGCTGGGAAAAGGACGAAGGGAGAAGCAAAATAGAGACAGAAATTCAACTAATTAGAGAACAAGGGGTGTACAGAAAGAAAAACAGTAGAAGGTGAAAGAGGATTTGGCATCAAAAACTAGAACAAGAATAACTCCAGGAAGCAGTAGGTTTTGAAGACAAAACATGCAAAAATGCCAGTGACAGGCTGCTTTGGAGCTGCCAGCTCAGCCATCACCACTGGCCTCAGTGGGGGCTCCAGTGCCACCCTGCACCCAAGAGACCATCCCATGTCAGGCCACCTCCAACTCTACAGTCCCGAACAAGCCCAGGACCATCAGACACCCTGTTGGCTGGAGCAGCTCAGGACAAGGCTGGAGCTCAGGGGGGTTGTTCCTCACCAGGAAAACCCCAGCCACCCTGCTCTGCCCAGCACAGTGGGTCCTCCATGCAAACCCAGGCTGGCCCCAGGGGCATGTCCCTGCTGCGTGTTTGTGTGTCACAGCAGGTGAGGGAATGGTGGATGCTTCTGAAACCTTGTACTATGAAAGCATGGGGGGGAAGGAGGGACACACTTATCTAAGGCCAGGTGCTGTTCCTGGTTGCACAGATTCACACTACACTGCTCTGTTTCCCCTCTGTATCGTGAGGATGGCAGCTCTTGGTTCAGAGCCTTGAGCTAAGCCTGTCCCCTACACCTTGATAACATGCATTCACTCCAGCCTAGGAGCCACTTTGTATGACTGGTTGGGAAAGCACCACTGACCTGTCTTCCAGCCAAGATTAGGTATCTTCTAGTGCAGATCTAATCTACCCCAACAACAAGGACCTGACATTTCCCTCTTGGTCTATTCCACAGATTTCATTGCCAGAAAGTCATTGAAAGCATCCCATTTTTTCTCAGTGTGAGGCTGTACTCCCAGTAGAGCCACGCTAAATAATTCCTTTTTGCTCGGGAAGTTTAAAATCTTCATATGTCATTTTGGAGCTGTACCTTATTTAAAATGGTTGACATTTCTTCAATTCTAGGCTTACCTGGAGGGTGCTAAGCAGAAGACCAAGAGACTGGAAAACTTTGCAGAGCAAAAATCTTACAGAAAAAGAATGTAGGATGAAAACAGCATCCCACGCATATTTAAATACCAGCATCCAGAGTGAGCAGGATTATGATTGCTTGGCCTGAAACAAATGGTTCCACTTTTTGCTGCTGCTAATACCATTAAATAACCAAGACAGCGAATGTCACTGATTAGAAAATAGCACAGAGCAGTTGCGAGCGCTAATCAACTTTACAGAAATGTTAACTTTCAGACCTAAAAAAAAAACAAACCCCACCAAACCCTTGATGGTGTCCCTGTGAAGTTATTTCGGGTGAGGCTGCACATACCGGGGCTGTCCCTTCGCATTAGGCTTGATCCCTGCTCACTGCGCGGGCACACAGCAGAGTGCACCCTTAATGCTTCTCCATTACGTGACAAGCAAAGCAACTTATTGGTGCTCTTTATGTTAATGCCCTGATATTTTTCATATTTATGATATCTAATTACATTTGCCCCTGATAGTGATGTAATGTTTAGGTACCGAAGATTGAGAAGACTGCTCTAATGTTAATATATTTACATTATTAAAAAGTAATACATTACATAGGCAGGCTGCTGTGTAGGGCTGGATTTCTAGATGAGCTCTCAAGGCAAATCCATTATCTTCTCCCTCCTCCTGTCCCCTGTACAGATCCTGATAACTAGGATTGACTGGCAGCGTTTAAAGTGACTGCAGCTGGTATCATGGTGCCAAAAGGGAAAAGGTATCTTACACATGCATGAAATTAAATAGGCCCAGGGGTCTCCAAGGACCACACGGCATTACCAGGCAGAGGAATTCAAGACATTAGCTCAGAAGATCAGTGTTGCAAAAAATGGCACAAACAAAAAATAAAAAACTCAAGAGGGCTAGAGAAAGGCTGACTCTCCTGTGCAGTGCCATCAGAGGTGCTTTCTGTACAAGTCCACTAGCTGGTAGAGAAGACTCAGCAAGACCCTCGGGTTGCTGACTGCCTTTTCCCCTCTGCTCAGGGAACTGCATGTCTGATGATCACCAGGGCATACTGCAGAGCCCACTGCCCTCTTCAGACGAGGAGAAACGGTGTATTTACAGAAAAGATTGAGTTGTTATATTCCCTAAGGATCACCTTCTGGGAGGGGCGTGTTCCCTTTGGGACTGCATCCTCCTCTAATGCTTCCTCACTGAGCACATCTTCAGAAGTTCACCAAAGAAGCTAAGACCCAGGCCAGTGCTTCATACATTTTTTAGGCACACCTCAAAGTAGCTGACTTAAAGCTACAATGTGCTGCTTGGTACTGCACGTCTAGTCAACTTAGGAGAGACGTCAACTGCAAGTGAAAACTGGGGGGACGGGAGGCAGAAGCTGTGGTTAGCTTTCCACTGGGGGATATTTGCAAACCTAGCAGGTGCTCAGCATCTTCATCTTCTGCTGTGATCTGTAAAAACTGAGAGTGATCCACACCTCACATATAAACACAACATCTCAAGTACTGGCTCCACATGAAAAACCCTGAAGAGCCCTTCTCTGAGTGCGAAAATGAATCACAAACACAAGCGGACACAAACACGTCCAGCACTGAAGGATGTGTTGAGAGAAAGGTCTCTTCAGGACTCATTTACAAATTCCTAATAAATGACAAATAGGTGCGTTAATGAACAACAACTGTAGCAGTGATGCAGGAGCTGCAGTCTCAAGGCTCAAATGATTGACACTGCAGAAGGAAAAAAGACAAGTCTGGGGCACACAAGCCCTAAAACACTAATAACAACAACAAAAATGCATCAATACTTTCAGAATCCATACCAGCTACAGCAAGGTCTACCTGATCGCCCAAGACCTGCTTATAAACTATATATAGTCTATCACCTATATGAGCTGTCAGTTACACCTTAGAAACCCACTGAACAGGGTTCACACACACTGCAAGAGACACTCAGCAGCAGTGCCCACCAGTGAGGACATGCACTGTTGCCAGTGTTTAGATGCTGGACAAATTAATTGGATGATGAAAAGACGAGCAGGTGGATTTCCAATACCCACTTCTGTATAGGTATTTCCATTCAATACAATGTGCTGACATCTATCAAAAGAAAAATAGATGAAATTAGGTCTTCCTGGCTATTTCTGCTCCTCTGGATGTAATTTCTGTCTCCTTAGAGTGATGTGTGCTTACACTGAGGCATTGGAAACGGCTCCTGAGTCAGTAATAGTGGTGGGAAGGATGGGGGCTTGCTTGCAAGTCAGAACTCATCTACATTGACAGAGAAGTTGTAAGGCAGCTACTGTAATTTCTACCCAAATTAAGCCTAGCACAAAGGAGGATTCTCAACCTCTTCTTTTAATGAGCACAGAGCTATAAGGACAATTACACTGAATGAAATAAAATTAATTAACGCACACATTTGGGGACTAAAAATGCTTATTATCTAATATGTATGAATTTGACCTAGCTTAAAATTAATGACAGAGCCAGAATGTACATGCCATTCAGGTTACATAAAACTGAAATAAACAGGGTGCAAAGAGAGATGTTGCTGATCCTTTTAATATCAGTATTGCAGGAGCTAACAAGAGTGGATGAAAGCATGTGCTGTACATAATTTTCATAGAAATTTGCTTCAGTTGAGCTTGTACTTTACATGTGTTTTAACAACTGAACTTACTGGCAGGAATGAGCTTGGCAAAGTGAATATTAGGTAATACTTCTATGAATATTTTCTCGGGCTGAAATTCTCTTTGGAAGAAGACTAGCACAATGCAGCACTTCTCTTTCGGGATGCCAACAGCACTTACGTAATTGAGTTTGTGGTCGCCTGAGTCCTGGTGTCTCAGCCAGAGTGCCTGCTTTAAATGCTTGATCAGGACATTTTAGTCTTGGAGGATTCTTTCAAGGAGAAGCATCCGTACAACCTAAGAACAGACGTACACCGCGTGGCCTACTGATCCAATTAAACTGACCAATACACTTAGAATCCAGCATCAAGAAATGTGCAATTAATTAATAACTTGTGTGCAGTCGACAGGCCACAACTTATTCATCCAACTTATCTAGCAAGAAATAACTGACTTAAGAGGAAATTCAAGAACATCATAAATTGTTCGTGGATTACAGCAAGGCAAATTTTATTAAATAAATCACTCCAAATTAGTTGGGCCATTTTATGTATGACAGAATAATTTTCATGTGTGAGAACTTCTCAGATGATGTTAAAGGGCAATCCTATCTGGACAGCGGCTGTAAAATCACATTTAGCATCTCAGAAACTCCAGCTCAGCATGCTCTTCTTATTACAAAAGTGTACAAATGTGTAGTTTTAGTCGTCAGTCCAAAAAATGAGCTTAATGGAAGTAAGGCACCATGGGTCTGCCTGTGCTTTCTGATAACATGAAGAGAAGCCCCTTTGCAGACTAGAGCTGCCAACCATCCACTCTGGAAACCCTTAGGCTTACACTGGGAGAGCGCTACCAAAAAAACACCCAAAGATGCACAAATGATAGAAATAAATCTTTGGATCATCGTGCTCAGGCCAGAATATCTGTGCCTAATTATAGTGCCCATTTCTCGAGCCAAGGCAAGGCTCTCCTCTGCCACGAAGCACACACGGGACGTTCCAGTTCTTCCCCAGCTCCCGCAGACACGGGGGAGCGAGGAGAATTGGATGCACATGGTTCAACAGGATTTGGACTGAGGAAGTCTGAAACTTGGCATGTTTCATGAATCCAGCAGTCTCCTACATAAACAAACCCAAATAAAGTCTCTGCAAAAGGAGAAAACTAAAATCTTGCCTGCTCGCACGTGTCTGCAAGAACCTGCACCCACCTGGGCACGGTACAGAAGGGTGATGAAGAAAAGATAAAAGTAAGAATTACCTTCCCATCCCTCTTCAGATGCAGTTGCTGAGGACACTGTTGAGAGCAGCCTTCCCTAGGATGGTGTTGCCAAGTTCGGGGAAAGGACCATGAATAACCCCTGTGGCCTGCATGTGGGTCCCAGATGCTCCTGGTGCTGTGCAGCAGCTGGTGGGATTTTGCCAGGGAGGATGAGTTGTCTGCAAGTCCCAAATGCTTAGTGGGGTCAGTGCACGGCGTGAAGCTGAGGAGAAAGTTCTTTCCCATGGCTGCAAAGGGGTGAGGCAGCTCTAGAGACACAAGGGCTATCCCCACATCACTGGTGACAGGGACTGGCAATAAAAAAAGGATGAAGATGTGCGATTCCTCAGTCAGAAAGCCATGGATAAGAGTCTTCTGAGCTAAGACACAGGTTTATATATGTAACCTCATTTTTCTACAGTGAAATCTCCCATATATAACTCCCATGTAATTCCTTATTCAATACTTTCATAATCCCATTTTTCTTCTGGAGAGTTTTCCTTCATTCCATCTGCCCCCAGATCCACATTGGGATATCAGCCTGAATTATTCCTTAGGGAAAAAGACTGCTACCATTCCTCCGAGCTGCTGCAAAGCAGCCCCTTAACCCTACAGAGGAAGGACCCTTTCCTAGTTGTGTCATTAGCATACCCTACTACTTGCATGTAATTTTTCTTTTTCCTCTTCTTTCTCTCTCTCTCTTATTTTTTTTATTAACTTCTGCAGTGAATTCTGCCTCAACACCCACATGTCTGCTATTGAAGCCAATCAGCAGGATTGACTCAGGTAAGTTCTTTTATTAGGTACTGATTTCTTTGTGTCTGATGTCTTTATCCAGACTCCTTTGAAAATCCCATTTTGGCTGAGCATATTGAAGCAAATGCCTCTCTCACTCTCTTTCATTAGCAATTTTAGGGCAGCACTGTCAGGTTTTTCACTCCTCTCTCTTGAACTCATGGATAAAAAAGATGCAATTGTTTTATCTCTTTTCACTGTCTCCTGAAGATGTCCTGCCAACACTCCCCCACCTCCAAAATCGGACAGAAAAATGTAGGTCTGCAGTAGTTGGATGGGTTGAGATTTGGAAGCAACAACATTTCACGACACTGGCTTTCTCATTTCCTCAGACTAGAATTAGTTCTGCCACCAACATTTTGCCCAGGGCCCCCAACCCCAGGAGTGCTCACAGTGTGTGTCTCTCTCTTACAAATTATTATGCTCCAATGAGGATGTTCCTAGCAAAGCTCTAACATGTCTGGCACGGATTCATGTTATATCTAGGTTTTGACATTGGGCCTGCTCCTATAGAAGTCAATGTCAAAATTCCCTGTGAGTCTTAGAGCATGAGGATCAGGCCTGCTCCCCTGATTTATGCAAGTTATTTTTATGTTAGTGAATTGGATGCAGTATTACAAAGTCTGGAATTAATCTGCATTCTAATACTTTATAAAAATCTGTAAAAAAAAAAAAAAAAAGCCCAAATTAACATCCTCCTTAACCTTTATTTTTATCAAGTGTACTAAATCAACTGAAGAATAATTGCTCTGAGGACTATGCCAAATGAGTGCACATTTAGTTTACATATTCCCTAATGTAATATGAATTGATGAACTTTCTGAGATACACATGATATAAATGATCATGATGTGCCATTCTTAATTTCTTTCAATTGTCTCTGCAGAAACACTTTTCTCTTAAGATGGAAAGTGTGTTACAGGCTCACAGGAGGGAAGGAAACACACTTCTAAGTATTTGCCCTTTTGACAAGAAGAGAAGCTTTTCTAAACAAAAAGGTTGAAATCCTGCTGAGTGGTGACTGGCTGGGACCCGGANTATCCCCACATCACTGGTGACAGGGACTGGCAATAAAAAAAGGATGAAGATGTGCGATTCCTCAGTCAGAAAGCCATGGATAAGAGTCTTCTGAGCTAAGACACAGGTTTATATATGTAACCTCATTTTTCTACAGTGAAATCTCCCATATATAACTCCCATGTAATTCCTTATTCAATACTTTCATAATCCCATTTTTCTTCTGGAGAGTTTTCCTTCATTCCATCTGCCCCCAGATCCACATTGGGATATCAGCCTGAATTATTCCTTAGGGAAAAAGACTGCTACCATTCCTCCGAGCTGCTGCAAAGCAGCCCCTTAACCCTACAGAGGAAGGACCCTTTCCTAGTTGTGTCATTAGCATACCCTACTACTTGCATGTAATTTTTCTTTTTCCTCTTCTTTCTCTCTCTCTCTTATTTTTTTTATTAACTTCTGCAGTGAATTCTGCCTCAACACCCACATGTCTGCTATTGAAGCCAATCAGCAGGATTGACTCAGGTAAGTTCTTTTATTAGGTACTGATTTCTTTGTGTCTGATGTCTTTATCCAGACTCCTTTGAAAATCCCATTTTGGCTGAGCATATTGAAGCAAATGCCTCTCTCACTCTCTTTCATTAGCAATTTTAGGGCAGCACTGTCAGGTTTTTCACTCCTCTCTCTTGAACTCATGGATAAAAAAGATGCAATTGTTTTATCTCTTTTCACTGTCTCCTGAAGATGTCCTGCCAACACTCCCCCACCTCCAAAATCGGACAGAAAAATGTAGGTCTGCAGTAGTTGGATGGGTTGAGATTTGGAAGCAACAACATTTCACGACACTGGCTTTCTCATTTCCTCAGACTAGAATTAGTTCTGCCACCAACATTTTGCCCAGGGCCCCCAACCCCAGGAGTGCTCACAGTGTGTGTCTCTCTCTTACAAATTATTATGCTCCAATGAGGATGTTCCTAGCAAAGCTCTAACATGTCTGGCACGGATTCATGTTATATCTAGGTTTTGACATTGGGCCTGCTCCTATAGAAGTCAATGTCAAAATTCCCTGTGAGTCTTAGAGCATGAGGATCAGGCCTGCTCCCCTGATTTATGCAAGTTATTTTTATGTTAGTGAATTGGATGCAGTATTACAAAGTCTGGAATTAATCTGCATTCTAATACTTTATAAAAATCTGTAAAAAAAAAAAAAANGTCAATGTCAAAATTCCCTGTGAGTCTTAGAGCATGAGGATCAGGCCTGCTCCCCTGATTTATGCAAGTTATTTTTATGTTAGTGAATTGGATTCAGTATTACAAAGTCTGGAATTAATCTGCAATCTAATACTTTATAAAAATCTGTAAAAAAAAAAAAAAAAAGCCCAAATTAACATCCTCCTTAACCTTTATTTTTATCAAGTGTACTAAATCAACTGAAGAATAATTGCTCTGAGGACTATGCCAAATGAGTGCACATTTAGTTTACATATTCCCTAATGTAATATGAATTGATGAACTTTCTGAGATACACATGATATAAATGATCATGATGTGCCATTCTTAATTTCTTTCAATTGTCTCTGCAGAAACACTTTTCTCTTAAGATGGAAAGTGTGTTACAGGCTCACAGGAGGGAAGGAAACACACTTCTAAGTATTTGCCCTTTTGACAAGAAGAGAAGCTTTTCTAAACAAAAAGGTTGAAATCCTGCTGAGTGGTGACTGGCTGGGACCCGGATTATGGCACAGGGCATGGCATGGCTGTGAGCCGAGCAGGGCCCAGCCACTCTCACCTCTCAGATTTGAGTCAGCCCTACTACACCATGCTGGTCCTTCCTGCACACTAGCTTGTGTGCAGCCCTTGACTTAGACCTCTCTCAGCTAGGTGAGAAGAGTGGTTGCTTCTGCCTTATGCACAAGCAGCCCAGGAGTTAATCCAGCTCAAGTGCCTTAATATCCCTACTATAAGGAGTCACAGCTTCACCCTGGAGAAGGACAAAAAGTGAGCCAGTGATGTCCCATTGTGTTGGACTCACATTTGTTACTTGAATGCAGCAATGCCTGTACATGTTCCCAGCTGTCTCCTGCAGGAGCAAGCACCTCCATGAGAGTGAAGACACAAGGACCATCTCTGCTTCTCCTGCTGGTCACTGTCAGAGACTCTCTGTGGCACTGCTTTACTACAACAGGCAATTACCAGATGTTGTCCATACCCTATGAGTCTCCCAACCTTGCATGACCTTGGGCATATCTTCTCTGGTCCTCAGTTTGCCATCTGCTAACTGGGGCATGATAATGTGTTACAGGTTTTAAAGCCAAACAGGATAAGCAATCATCTGAGTTGGAGTGCTGTATAATAGAGGCCACTAGACTTCCCTGAATTCTCTTTTGAATCAAAGCAAACCTCTCAGAAAATGTATCCTGCTTTGATTTGCTCATAGCTAGACTCTGAGGATCCAAAGGAAATGTGGCAAATGGTGCCAGCGTTGATTACCATCACAGACAGATATGTCTGTGTTCAGCTTCCTGCATGGACGCCACACTTTACTGGGCAGGAGTCTCACAAAAAGGTTTGCTCCCGAGATCAATACAGACCATGATCAAATCACACCTTACCTTTCCTTTTAGGGCACTGAATTATAAAAGTAACACATTATTATAGTAATATTTATAAAATGTTCCAGTCCCTGCCTTCAACCATATGGTTCCTCCCCACACTGTGCCAATCTCCACTCAGTGGATTGTGCACCAGGGCGGGGATGCCAGCGCTCAGCTCTCTCTTCCCATAACCTCTCCTCTGCACACATCCCAGTGGCTCCCCAGCAAAAAGGGGGCTGTGTCTCCATTAACCTTGATAGGAGCTCCTGCAGTGCAAATAATAATGCTCGTGGTGATCACAGAGCTAGCTGTCTAGGGAGAAACTTTTCTTCTCTGACACCTGTGAGCAATCTGGAGCCATTAGCCATTTCACTCCAATACTAATGATGCTCCCTTCAGTCATTATCACTTTTTTTTTTTATAAAACCTACAGTAAAGCTGAATCTAACAGGTCATTAAAAGCCCAAAGAAGCCCTGACTGACTTGATCCCAATTGTTCCTCATGTCTGACAAGATTTTCCCTATTGAGCATTTGACTTGCATTTTATGTTGCCTCATTAAATTGTGCTAGACTTTAATCAAGGTCAAATGGGGGCAAATCTGCGTTTCCAGAATCCAAACAGCTTGTGCCAGGGCACTGATCTGCAGCTTGTGTTGTTGCATGAGCTCTCCCCGTGGATGCAGCTCCACGGATTTCCTTAACGTGGGGCACGACCTGCACCCCTCGGGGCCTGTGGTAAAACCAGGACCCATGGTTGTTTATACTTCATTAAAGTCTCATTCAAATCCTTCCCCAATGCCTCTGAAGTGCAATGCCCGGACAAGAAGATCAGTGAAGAAAGAACGCTGTGTCACAGCATGAATAAAACATATTCTAATTTTATCAACACCTAGAGTGCGGGTCTTTAAAATCCTGAGGTATTTTTTCCTTTATAAGGTATATGATGAACAGCCGATTACATTTTTGATGTCTTTTAATGATCATAATTAAGTATGATCCATCATTGTAATTTCACCACTAAATCAAGGTAGATCACCATAACAGTCATGATAAATCATGCTCTTTGCACAATATTCCTGAGGATGAACCAGAAAATGAAGTTAGAGGACTTGAGAACCTCTCTGCTCCGTCAGCAGGATACTTAGCAGCAAGTGCATCCTGATGGCACCAACATGATGTGATGAGTGGAACCACTCATCTCCCCTCAGATTCACAGGCTTGCATGGCTCCTGTCAAGAGCTGTGCCTCTGGCTCTGCTTTCCTACGTCTGAGGAAGTCAATTCTTGATCATTCCTCACTTTTTTTTTTCCTTCCCAAAAGCCCAGGTTCAGTGTTTCTTGTTTAAAGGAAGATGGTATCTAAATGAACCAGCTCATTATGCTACACCACCTGCAAAACCTCATGTTAAATCGAACACTGCTTTGAAAAAAAACCCATGATTAACTGCACAGTCTCCCCCAGTGATGACTACAGCCAAAGCTCTTGCTGTTGCAGGTCAGGTAAGACCCCCTGGCACTATCCATATTTATCAACACTCTAAATTAGTCTGTAAGGAAGTTTACAACAGGGCAATATACCCTCCTAGGGGCCATTAAGGTTTCTAGATCACTTCTGATATCACATGTTGCTTGAGGGCAAAAATCTTGATACTCCTAACAAGATGGATTTGCTTTGACCAGATTCAAGTCTGAGGGTCTATATGGTCTTTTCCTGACTTTCCTCTGTAATTTCATTTCTGTTAGACACTGTTCTGCAGTGTTACATGCCACAGATGGCTGCCTAGCCAAGAAATGTGAAGAGAGCTCTTGGGAATATAAAAAGAAAAAATCTTACATAAGTTTCTCAGCTCCAAAGTTGAGCAAGTAAGTGCTGAAGTATCCTGTTGACTGCTCTAGGACTCTCTGGAGAAAAAATAAATAGTCATGCTAATGTATAATATTGACTTTTCCATGTAGTTTTGTACGATGGAGCATGCTCCAATTTCACCAGCCTAAGCTCTCAGCAGCTTGTATAAGAAATGTACAACATTCACCATCAGACAAGTGGGGAAACTGAGTTTCTTAGGTGTCAAATGCTGTTGCATAGGCTGCCAGCAGCAGACTACTTCTCTTAATCCACTAGGCATGGCTTCCTCCTAAAGACCATGAAGGGAACAGAATGAGGTCCCTCGAGAGGACAGCAAAAATGGTAAATTTCCCTCATCATGGTCCAGATGAGAAGTACAGTAAAAGCGATACATCACAGCTAGATTCCCCTCTCTCCTGTAAGCTAGCAGAGAGCTCCCATCACTCTTGGTCTTCTTTCTCACATTCATTTTAATCAAGTCTCTGTCATTCTCAGGTTCGGGTACAGCATGCTCAGCTCGACCTGCCTTTGGCTCTGTGTCAGGAGTGTCATATTATCCATCCATGTTACAACGGTAATGCCTGATAGCCAGGAAGGTCATTTCATCTCTAATAATTCCCCCCAAAGGGGATATGAAGGTAGAATGATTACAGAGTCATATACCTTCTCGCAGAATACCTCATCCTCTTTGTTGCTAGATTATTTAAATGATAAATGGAAATTGGCTAAGGGAAAATCACTTAGAAATGAATTGTGGCCATAAGCCATAGGAAACACATTAGGTTTCCAGAAAGACACAATAAAAATCGTCAAAGGTTACTCTCTTTCCTAGATACAGCCTAAACACAACTGTTCAAAGTATTTTAGATTTAACACTGCTTACCTGTTATTAGGGAGGGAAATACCATGAGACAGGATACTGGTTCTGCAGAGGTCCATCATTGCACGAATGGCCCAATAAGCTGAAACAACTTGTCAAACCCTGGACACGGTACTCTGATGATCTAGAAAGAAGGCATGTGTTCAGTTAGGCTCTGTAAGCCAGAGGCACTCACATGCTAATCTTAGACTGTGCCAAGCTAAGAGGCAGCAGAGATGCTCCTATATAGCTCAAAAAGACCTGGGAGCTGAGATCTGAGCTCTTTCCCACAGAGAATGACAATGCTGCAATTCTAAAAAATCAAAAACGTATTATAATTTTTCTTCACACTGTCATCTAAAGTTTTGCTTCTGCCTTTGTTCACGCTCTTTGAAATACACGTAAATACCTCTAATTATCATCTGTCTGTGTAGCCAGCTGGGAGACATGAGCTGGGGAGTGCCAGTGAGGATGGCGAGGCTCAGCCCAACTCTGCTGCACAACCCAGTAGCCTTGGGCTACCCAGCTGAGTAGCCTTGGGCTACCCAGCCCAGCAACGCAAAGCTGGCTCAGATCTCCTGGTTGTAAAACAAGGGTTGTAATAATACTGCCGTGGCTCTACGACACTTAATTAACATTTGGGAAGGTCTCTGCACGGTACATGTACTGTCAAAGTGCCAGTGCCTTTGCCATGTTGCTTACAAGATAAGAAAATGACAGGAGGTAGGTTGTGGTCATGCTGGGCCAGCCTGGGCTGTGCTGATCAGTCCTCACCAGTCCCACATACATGCTTGTCTGTCTGCTCGTGCCCATCTCCTGTCTCTTGACTAATGTATAAATCATAAGCTCTCTAATGCAGAGGCATCCCTTGCTTGGGATCAGCGCAGTGTGGGATCCTGGTTCCTGGCTAAAACTCAGAGGCATTGTAGGAGTACAAATATTGTCAGTGTAAATGGTTGCTCTGCTTTGTGGCACAGGTTTAGTTTGTGGGCATGTACTGAATTAAACCTTCTTCCACCCCCCCCCCCCCCCCGTGTTTCTTCTTTATTGACAGATTAATCACCTTTATGTCTGCTGCTTATCTTGGAGGATTTTCTATGAATTGCATTCACTTCCACTCTGACAGTATCTGCACTTTGCTAATTAACTGCCTGGTGGACATGGTTACAAGCCACAATAAATATTTTCTGTACCAGAGAATAATCATGATGCTGCCACTTGACCTGAGGGTTTTCACATCTTTCGATGTTGTTTTGAGGTTTTCTTCCCTTTTCTTCTATTTTTTGGTCCTAAGACTCTGTTAGCTGTCTTACTGCAAATGCAAACAGATGTTTCACATCTTATGACTCAATGACCCATTCCACAAACCTAAAACAATAAAACATCAAGCACTGATGTTTCTATCAAATGAAAAGTCCATCTACTCCTTTCAGCCTAGTACAAAAAATGAAAAAAAATAAAGGTTAGCCTAGGGGAGCTTAGTTTCCAAAAACCACTGAATCCTTGGAGACTACCAACAATATTAGTAATTACTGCTCAAAGCAAAGCTGAGTTGGCATGGAGACCACCAAGAGCTGGGTCTTTAAGAGATCATCTCCTATTCAAGACATATATTAAGTGCTGTATTAAGCACCTACTGAACCCCAGAAAAAATATAATCACAGAATTATTTCTAAATGGACTTTTTGGTTTTTCATAAGTCAAGAGAAGGGGTCATGAATAGAAAGGGCAAAAATCAGCATGGAGAAACATTTACATCAGCCTCTTTGGGTGCCATTAATCACCCTTTCTGCAAAGCCTTGTACAAAAGCCATTAAAATTTAAGATAGGAGAAATCGCTGCTATTCCTACAGCTACAGCTATTGCTGCTGCTACTACTCTTAATTAAGGTCTGAAGCAGTTAAACATTTAAATATGATAAGGCTTAGAGGTGAGCTGACTTGCCAAATGGTAAAAGAAAACATTGTCAAACAGAATCAGGGAGAGGTACCCAGGGAACAAAGCAAGAGGGACAGAAAGATGCAGGATATGGGATGTGCTACTGAGCACAAGTGCTGGGACCAGCAGTTCCTCCCTAGAAGTGAAGCCAAAGATATGATCAGTCTCAAGTGCTAAATATGAAACACAAATGTTGATTCTGAAAAGGCTTTTCTGCTCAGGTACTCTGAGATGTCTTAGTGGAAAAGGATCTTTGTGAGGGCCACCTAATGCAGGAAAGCAAGGAGGTGTTAAACAAAACCGTGGGGATCCTTCTCTGGAGAAAAGCCCCAGGGCAAGAGCTAATATGAAATGAGAAGTAATAGCCATAGAAACAGGCTCCACATTTTCAGGAATGGTCTGGAAAACCTTTTGTTGTTGAGGGGAATTCGGCACCATTGCCAAGCACAAACAACTTGATATAACTTGTGCTCAGAAGTGGCTCTGAGCATTACCCAGGAAGTTAGTGTCATTTTGTATAATCCACATTTGCTTTATGATGACACAGTGTCTTTCCTGCTGGATATTTTACCTCTCAAGCAGTAAGACAATAAACTACAGTCCCTGACAAGAAATGTTTCCATTGCCATTGTTTTAGAAACATATGTTTTCTCATTCACTATCAGCACAACCTAAATCAGACGAGGTGACTTTCACTATAAATCAGATAAGAACATCTCAAAACTGATACCTGCCAGCTTGTTTTCTCCCTTAATGGTGCTCCTGAGGCAGGCTGAGATGCTTTCTCCCAGAGCAGCCCAGGGGATGGGTGTGAGGAGGCAGGTGAGAGCTGGACGGTGGCATCACAGCAATTCCTGGCCCAGTGCAGGTGATCACACACCTCAGCTGAACACCACTCCTGCTGTGATGAATGACACTGCAAGAAGTAGAGCAGTAAAGGAAGTATGCAGAGAAATACAGGAGATATTAATCATTTTCAAGCCCTAAAATGTGCATTGCTGAAGAGCTCTCTTTAAAGACGTTGTGAGCTTATGGAACAAACACAGCCACTGGCAAGTGGGCTTGTGCCTTAGTGATAAGTATGGACTTTTGGCTGCCAAAATGAGGATGTGGATGCTGAATAAAAAAACAGGGCTGTGGTTTTAATGCTCACAGTTAAGGACACAGGATACTTTCCCCTTCCCCTACAATATCCCAGGATGAGTTAAACATAAATGACCACCAGAATCATCATCTTCAAGCATCTAAGCAGATGTTTGCCCAGCTGGGGATGAGCACAGGTTGTCTCGGCAGCTGTGAGGCTGCCCTGCACACCTGCACCCTGCATCCATGGATAAGCAGTAACCCTCCAATATCCCTCTGCTCGGTTGCTTGTGAGGTTTCTAGGAGGATAAAAGAAGGGTAAATGGAGGAGCTGTGCACTGCAGTCCTTCATCTCGGTCTGCCGCAGCTCGTGAAGCACCGCGCCGAAGCAAGGCATTAGTAAGAATGCCTGAGAGGAGCAAGTGGGTGGTGATTAGAGTTATTTCTTCTCTTGCCCCGGGTGAATCTTTCCTGTGCTAAAAAAAAACCATGTTTCTTACAGGCAGATAACTTATTCTTTCCATTCTATGCTTCCCTTGGTTTTCCCCCTGCACAGTGGATGTAGCTTCTCCCCTCAAACTGATGGGTTTGTTCAGATGCCTCAGTCCTGCGGGGTCCTAGGCACCATGCTCAGTCGACACTCTCATTTTTCCCAATTTCTTCTTCCCTGGCAGCCCAGCAAGACCTGCCAGGCCAGCAGACGGAGCTACGGCATCTTCTACACTGCCACTGCATGCCAGAGATACGTGTCCTTTATCACCAGCCCCCAGATCAACCAACCATATGTTTCAAACCCTCCCCAGAAGCAGCTAGAAACTCCACTGTGGCCACTGATTGGTGAGACTGACTCAAACTAGAGTCACTGCCAACACTGGGCTGGATGCATCTCTTCACACACTCAAAACTTGGTTCCCACCTGCTGTGGTGCACAAAAAAAAACCTCCACAGGGAGAACTTCAAACATCTGTACGAGTCATTGGCTCCAAAGAGCTCATGTGCTAGTGTTCAGGGGCACAGTGGAAAGGTGCATGCAGGTCAGCAACCCTGCAGCAATCTTGTCCCTAAGCAAGGATATCCCTTGCCCTCATGGGATCATTCCCTTCTCATACTCTCACTGTGCTGCTGTCACTCAGGCACTTTACTCGGACACTAACTTCTACTTGGAGCCTTTCCAGCCTCTTATCCAAAGCATGTCTGAATTTTTTAAAGTTCTGCATTATGTTTTCTTGCATTTTGTATTCAGCTACACAACCGGAGCTGTTGTCTGTGCTCTCATTATCTCAGACTTCCATTAACATAACTTTCCTGATCTTGAAGAATTAAAGCTCATGGTGAACACTGCTGCAAAAAATCAGCACCTTCCCTGACCACATCACCACTTTATACAGCCTTCTGATAGTCCTGATCTCTGTCACACCAAACATAACCTGCACATCTCTGCGTGTTCTCCCCATGACTGATCATCACTCAAAGCCCAAGCTAACACTTCCTTTTTTTCACCCAGAGGTGAAAGTCTCTGCTGTCCTATTCCCCAGGAAACACTTTCTTACTGTGTTTCCTTATCCCTCATGATTATACAGAACCTTTGTAAACATTCACTTTGTTGTTCTCCCCAAACATTTCCTTAAGGTGCCAGTTTGTGCTACAGAAAGATAGACATTGATTAGATTGCTGATGAGTTGTAAACAGCATCTAAAAAGGTGACTAGCATGTTCAGACCACAGTCTCATTATTCTCTACTTTTCCCAATGTCTGCATTTCCATTTGTCTTGTCTCTTACATAAAGGGTTTTGGAAGGTGGAAACAACCTTTTTGTACAGCAACATGCACAAGATGGTCCTGGTCCACACCTAGAACCTGTGGCTGATACTACAGTAAAAGCAGGAAAATTATTTCTTCCCCCTCCAGGTGCACAGTTTCCCATGCAGTAGCAGGATGGCATCTCTTCCACATGTCTTCCGCTGCCTTCCCTCCCTGTACAACCCTTGCCCATTTCTTGTGCAGTGTCTGCTTTCCATTTCAAACTTCTTCCCTTCTTTGTTTTTACCTATCCCCAATTTTTAGTCTTCCTCTGGAGATTTTGTCCAGTTGCCTTTCCACTATTCAATCCCCTTGCTCCCAACACTCATGGCTCAGTGAAAGCCCCACATGTTTATGACATCTCCTGGTCTCATGTTCTGCCTCTGCTGCATTCCTACTTCCAGGGGCTCTCCTGCCTTTCTCTTCAGTCCTACCACTGAACGACTGAGTCATTTGCTTTCTGCTCAACTCTTAAAAAACAGGCACATCTCTCAGAGATGGAAGTAAAAAAATATGAAAAGAGGAATGGGGGATACGACAAGACCCATTGACTGTCTCGTCCAGCACACTTTCACCAGCACCAGCTGTTCCAGACAAGAGTATTAAAATCCCATGAGCAGCCTTAGGATTCAAACTCCCCCAACAGGAACATTCAGCTGTAATCCCTAATAGTTACAGATCATTCTATGTCTTAAGGCAGGAAGTTTTATGTGTCTGTATTAAAACATTATTATTCAAGACATGGATATCTCATTACCATACCTAGATGTAAAGCAGAACTTGCTGCTTTTCCAGATCATGACTTAATGCAAGGAGAGAAATCAGGGTTTGTATTGTTCCTGCCCTGCTGTGACAGAGCAGAGGAGGCAAAATCCTATCTCTGGAGGAAGACACACATACACTGCTTTTGTGTATGAGGTGTCATCCTGGCGACTTGCTTCAGGTCATCAGGACAAAGGTCAGTCTTTAGGAGTGTCCCAGGCATCATATCCCAACACAGGCATAGCTAGAACGTGCAAAAGGACCAAACAACTGCCACAAATTCACCTTGACTTCTGCCAAACCCCTGACCTCACCATCCCATCTGACTGGACATCGTGTGAAAGGCCAGTTGGTATCTCAGGGTGAATTTCCTGCCACTGGGAGCTGGCTCCTCATCCTTCCTAATGTCCTGTACCACTTAGTAGTGCCAGGGCACAGGAACCCTCCTGTTACTCAGGTTTTGCTATGATTTTGGGCTAAGCTTTCAGGTTGTAGCAAACTCAAGCCCTTGCCTTAAAGAGCTTTTCACAACTCTGATTTTCATTCCAGCACCTCCAGGCTTACTAGAAACCTGTATTTGTACCAGCAGAGACCTTAATTTGTACACAGAAACAAAACAAAAAAATCAAAATTAAACACACATTTCATTGCTAAAAAACACCCTTTTACTAAGGGTGCAAATGTAACTACACTACCATTGAGAATAACCTCATGTGGGTGTGTGCCCACCGAGAGTTGTGAGAGGAAAACAAACCACATTAAAATACAATACCTCTAGCAGTTTCTGAGTCGCAATCAAAACCTTACAACAGGGATTTTTCAGAAGACAGAATTCTAGCTCAATAGTATCTACAGATTGGGTAGTCCCAAATGGCTCATGTGGAATTTTTATTCCAGTCTAAAGGTGGAGAAAATCTTTATGCATACATGTGCACATACAGTCTCCACCACTGGAATAGCTGAGTGCCTCATGTTTGGATTCTTGTCCTGGTACAGCTCATGTAAAACTGGAAATTCAGGATGCAAGACAAAGGTGTTGATGCCACCCATTTGTAAGCACCTAATCTAGTGGGTTTTGATAGCAGGCTGCACTCCATAGATCATCTCCCAGGACAGACACTCTGCAGGGTGTGGGAAAAAGGGAGATCCAGCTGATCAAACGTACAGGATTCCTCAAAGCACTGTTGGCAATGCCTCTTACCAAAGGGCGTTAAAGAACCTAGGGAGTCATGGTGCGAAAGTAAATAACTCCTTTTGAAATAACAACTGTTCAATAGAAACAAAGCTGCAGAAGGCATAAATGGTCAGCACTCCCAGTGGAGGAGGTTATCTGCAGCAATCTGCACTGCTCAGGGCTGCCCAGCATATTTGAAGTGAGAAACACTCTGTTTTGATCTGCTACTTCCTAGATATTGTCAACTGGAAATGATACATAGAGGGTGCAGATGTGACCATAGCTGTGAAAAGGCTCCCACCTAGAACCTGTTACCTGGGTTAGGATTCCCTACACCTAGGGGGAAAAAAAATAAAAACAAAAATATAATTAAGGCAGCTATAAAATCAGGAATGTCATGTAGGAAAAATAAAGGAGACAATTCTTTACTGTTTCCCACAAAACCAGAAGTAGGAGATATGACTGTCTTGGAATTGTTAGTAGCAGGTTCAAAAGAAAGAGAAGAAAGCGTTTTTTTCCCCTGCTGCATAGTTAAGCTAATGCACAACTGCATCCAAAATGCTTTCTGCTGGCACACAGTGCTGTTGGTCACTAACACCCAAGGAGTGGAAGGTCTTTTTATATTAAATAGAAACGTCAGAAAAGGTGCCAGGCACACGTGGGCATTGGCTTAGTCAAGCCTTCAGAAGACAGCACTTCCACAGCAGCCCTTCCATCAAGTCTAGTACCCTGAGCAAATCCCTCCCACACATTCACAGCTTCAGCAGTGCAAGAACCTTAAAGGTACTATAAGAAATGCTGGTTCCTCACTCCTTGTCTCTCCAAGACCCTGTATGTGATCAGAGACAATGACTTCCACCTAATAATCCAGTCTGCTCCAGTGATGGTTGCACCAACCAGAATATCCACAAATACAGAGCAAAGTATTAATAGGATTCTGCTCTGAAAGCAACTCTTAAATGCCCATCATATCTAGCATCTTCTGGCTTATCCAGATAAAACTGCTATTATGGTCTTCTGTGGCAAAGACACTGGGAGACCCCCAGAGTGTTGTCAGAGAATCTCTGTGCATTTTCAATCAGATCTGCTTCTGGTGACTGGGCTCACCAATGCACATGACTCACTCCCAGAACGTTAGGAAGCATGAAGCAGAAAAACATCCATAAAGGATTAGATCACAATCCCAGTGACAGCACTGACGATTACCAAGGGGGGCATAAAAAAGGCTCATATTAAAGACTTTTGCTAGGATGAGTATTTTGCAGCATTTAAAATTCTTTGAAGACTAAGTCTGTGTTAAAAGATACCTGTGCTCATAAAAAGACAACCTTTGGCCGGTATTATATGATACAGCTATGTGGCCATCTGGATTTTGCCTTCAATCATTTTCATTGATTCAGAGGCATTTTAAAATGCTTAAGTTCCTACATTGGATTTAAATTTCAGATCAATGTTGTCTTTGCAGAACTGTTCTGTCTTGAAACACTGCTGAGCAAACCCCTTGCAGCGGCAGCGAGGGGTTGTGCCAGGTCAGCACTGGAGCTGGCAGCTCTCCGACCAAGGCAGCTATTGACAGTGTCCTCTTGAAGCTTGGTGTGTTAATTCAGCTTGCAACTTTCAAGGTCTCAGTTGTCTTGGATGGCACGAGGTCTTTGCACATTAAATTCTTCTACTGGCAACAGCAAAGACGGCTCCAATTACCATCTTCTTGGCAACTTCACTAGAGCCAAACAGTCTTAGGGTAGCTTGGTTGAGTCTGCAGGTGGTTGGCATCTATTTCCCCTTCATCTCTATGCAGCACAGACAGCCCATATACCATGTTTGCTGTCCACATCACCTGAACCACTGCACATTACGGGAGCAGACTCACATTGGCCACTTCTCCTTATCATCATCCCAGGAGCACTGTGTACCAAGCTGGCTCACAGCTTTATGGCCAGCCCCTGCTTTATAGGGCACAGCAAAAATCTGCATGGTGTACCACTGAGAACTGTCCTTTTGTGCTCAAACATAATCAACCAAGGGCTCTTGCTAAATTATCTGCTTTGTACAGTGAAGTTCTCCATCACACTCCCTGACACAGTTGCCACACTTAGCCTGGCCTCCCAGCCCAGGGCTTTCCTTGCCCCTGCCATGCCAAGCCTTCAGAGTATGTTCAGCTGCAGACTTTGGTTGAGGTTTGCTCTTTCTCCTCTGCTCCTGACCACTGCTTTGCAACAAGCCCCTGTAGAGGGGATATTAGTTCAATCCTCTGGTGCCTCTTTTCCAGCACTTGTGCAGGGCACGATGCTAATTACTGTGTTACATCCTGCAGCTTGAAAGGAATTTGCAATGAAGCTGACAAAACTGGACTGAATAAAGTGCAAGAAAGTGAAACCTGACTGTCAGCAGAGCTGTGACACCACCACAGGACATAATTCAGCCAAACGCATCTGCTGCTGTGGGTCCTTTGCCCCATAGTAAAAGAAATGAAGATTTAGTGATAAGCCACAGCCTTGCATTGATAACAAGAAATACAGCTCCTCCTGGCTGTAATGGACTGCTGAAGCTGAACCTTAAAGGCTTCTCCTAAATTACATGTGGATGGATCTCAACCAGGATTGTATTTTCCTTCTGAATATTGGTACCAAAGAGATACTCTTTCACAAATCTGGAATGGGAAAAAAAAAAAAAAAGCTTCTTCTCAAGTTGTATGCAGTCACTAAAGCTTTGCTGTTCCCTTAAATACCTAACATCATAAATTCTGAAATCAGAAGAATTATCATTTCTCCGAGCTTTCAGGGCTGTTGTGCAGGGGTAAATTGTTGGATGACATGTAAGAAGCCAGCAAACCTTAAAATAATCTTAGGAGATTCTTCCTCTTTTCCTGCAGCCTCAAAACATACATTGAGAGATTAGTATCCAGGGCACCTATCATGACAGTCTTTAACCAGGATCAATAGAAGGAGAAATGCATAATCAATACATTGATGAGAACAACTTGACCTTTCCACAAGAACTGCAGGGACAAGGAAGCATTTAAAGAAAGTTTTGGTAAGTTTTCATAAAGCAAATTTCAAATTTGCAGAAAGTTCTCAGCTATATATAGATATAGACGGGAGAGCAGACATCAAACAACTGCATATGCAAAGGGCCTCTGGCCAGCTTCTGGTCCAACTCCACCACGCAGCCATCACCCAGCTTATTTGCACGGCAGCCCAAGGTGAAAATACAAGATCAAGCAGGGAAAAAAAAATAAATAATAATCTCCTGCTGCAGATGCAGAGAGCTCTCAGGCAGGTCGAGCCTCCTCGCCAGCGCAGCGGGGTGAGCAGCACGCTCACAGGAGCCAGGGCTGCCACCGGCCAGACAGCCCCTGCCTCCAGAGGGACAGCCCAGGAGGTGCCTTCACCTCCTTGGCAAAGGAAAATGCAGAAACAGAGGCAAAAACCCTGGCCCAGCAGCTCTAGAGCAGCTACGGCAGCAGAAAGGCAGGGCTGACCCCGCTGCTTCGAGAAGGCACTCTTGTTACTGTGGTGCCCAGGGCATCAGCAGAATAACTCCCTCAGAGAAGTACACAGCTAATTAATTCCCCACGTACTGTGCTCTCTGTGTGCTGCTGAGCAGACGCCATTGCAACCAGAAATTAGTCCAAGTGTGAATATGATCGAGTAGTCAGGAGCCGACTTATCTTTACCAACCCTCGGCCACCCATCACTGTGGCAACACCAGCCCTAATGAGAATTTATGACAAGTCACCAGCCAGGAAAGCTCACCTGGGCTGGAGGATGGGTCATGAACCAGGACCTGGGCTCTTCCTTTACTGAGAGGGCACACATGCATTTTGCTTCTCCTTGGAAAGGTACAAGGGATGCTCGCATGAATCAGAGCATAGAACTGCTCAGTCTACATCACGCACCCA
Organism: Ceyx cyanopectus; assembly: GCA_013401355.1. Classification (NCBI taxonomy): domain Eukaryota; kingdom Metazoa; phylum Chordata; class Aves; order Coraciiformes; family Alcedinidae; genus Ceyx; species Ceyx cyanopectus. The sequence goes on from VYZU01077736.1 coordinate 35,532, forward strand.
AAACATTATGTTCTAACAGCTGTGGCCAAACAGCATGTGGGAGCTGGTCATGATAGTCCCTTTCCAACAGCTCCTGTTCCCAGGGGTCAGCTGTGAATCTCTGGGATTCGCTTTCCTCTCCTGCTTGCTGTACATGGGAACCCATGTTGAGATTAAGCCAAAATGATGGGGGAGAGGACCTACATGGAGCTCCTCACATCTACCTGGGTACAGCCAGGGACTTGGGCAGCAGCCTAAAAAGCATTTCAGGAGACCTAACTGTAACAGCAATCAGAGCGAGGAACTGTATAATCTTTCCCTATAGGTGATTTTGCAAGCAATTATATAATTACTGCTTTCAAGATTGGCATAAAAGCACCAGAGAACTGTGCCAAACTGAACTCGGGACTTAAAAACATTTGGAAACCTTTGATACAGACAAGTGGTGGGATGGGCTCTTATCTGCAGCGCTTGGAGGGGACACAGTGACAGAGGCTCAATTTTTTTACTCTGCTGCAGATTTCCTGGATAATACCAAATATATAATTTACCCCCATTTCCAAAGTGAGAATAACCTATTTCTATTAATTTGCTGCAGCACCGTAAGCTGCTGGAGGCAGCTGAACATTGCCCAGTTCAACAGTGTCTCGCCCCATTAGAATAAAACCCTCAGCATTAATAATGTTGTCAATGCAGGACTTGTATGACATGCTCAGACTTTGAAAATTCCTAACAAATTCAGCAGAGTACAAGGTTCTGTCTTGCTCTGACAGAATATTTGGTCTAAAACCTATTATAGACAGATAAATAGATATTATGAAGTATACATATATATACACACACAGAATTTCTCTCTAAAGCATCTCTGTTCCCTTTCTTCTTTCAGTGGTATTGCTTTTCCTGTGCAACTTCAAACCCAGAACCTGGTATTTTACAGAAAGGAAATTATGACCAAAGGTATAAATACATTTTGGCATACCACTGACTGACAATATGAGCTTCATTTTCATGCTTTATAACACCACCTGAATCACTAAATATATTTCTGTTCATGTAAGACAGCATTCCACATAACTTTTATTTGTGAATAAAAGGCAGAAAGATGCACGCACACTGCTGGAATCAGGAATAAATTATTTCAGCAGAGTCCATTACTCTGGGAAGCAGCCTGAATACCAAGCCTGTGACATAAATACAAACCAAGCCTTACTCTAGTCCATCACCAGCATTTGCAACATTCATCCCAGACTCCCACAGTACCTCTGCTCTGCCCAAGTCAAAGCACCATCAGTGTAAGTCCTCCCATTGCCTTCCACAGGTCCTGAGTCCAGCACAAGTGGCTCATTCTGCTGTCATGTGCTGAGCAGCAGCCTCACACTTGGGTCTACCCACCATCACTACAGGAGAGTTGATGCTGTGCGTTGAGTTGCACCAACGCCCAACAGACCCGGCACCAGTGCTCTTGTGGCATGCCCAGGCACACTCAGCCCCATGGGACACCTCAAATGAGGAGCACTGGGAAGGGCAGCATTCCCTTAAGGTTCCTCAAGAGGCAGGATCAACAGCAAATCCTTCCCTGGGTGTGAGGGAGCACATAAGAATTTTTGAAGAAAAACAGGGATCAGTTAAGGAGGACAACACTGGAGAAACTTTAAAAATCTAAATATTCAAATAAAAGTGGATTTTTATTAAATACTGAATGATACTCAGGATAAGCACCAAAACATCATTCAATCACTCTGCTTTTACATACCATCCCCTCAAGTTAGCACTCTCACCAAAGCTGCCCAAGGCAGAAGTCACGGGTGGCTGTGCTGTGCTGCCCAGCCACCACTGTCACCTTCACGTGCAAACTCCCAGCTGGCCTGAGAGAATCACAGACCCCAACAGCAGATGTGCTCAGACCCCAAGGCTTCAGCTCTGGTGAAGCAGCCAAGCCTGCCTCCAGCTCTTTCCCCGAGATTTGGTGTAACCACACTGACTGCAGCTGACCTGACAGCTCCTTCCAGCCACACATATGGCCAGGGATCCCCCGGCTTTGATTGCTGTTGGGAGTGCTTGGTTTGCACAAGCTTAGGGCACAAAATGGATGATGTATCCAAGCAGCGCCCAACAACATCGAGTAGTGACAATGATGTATGGAGTTGGGTCCTCATTGCTACACCTGCATTGTAATCCACGTTCATGTTTCATTGAACGCGGGAACAAACCTGTCTGGTCCACATCTATCACATCCAACAGTGAATGTGGAGCAGTTTCCCTTTGGTGTCAACCCTGTTCCAGCCACGATACTGAAGGTCAAAGAAACTGTGGGCGGTATGTACAAGAATGCTGCCTGTGTTTAAAGAGCCTAAATCCTATAGTCTGAGGTATTTGTGACCATTTATTTAAAACACTGGTCTGGTTCTAAGGACTGTAGATATAATGATAGTGACCACATCCTTCCCATCTATCCACTACTTGAATGCATTTTTTCACACCAGTCTTCCCATCAACAAAGGATACCTTCAGGGTATCCTCATATTTCTAAATATTCCAGAAACTGCAGATGATTTACTCTCACAGTCCTAATGTAGCTCAATCCATTCTCATTTTCTATTCATGACAGCAGTAGTTTGCTAAAGAACATCGGCTCCTATCAGTTCATATCGTTCATGACAACTTTACAGTATCTGATATAATTTCTAATTTTTGTGCCTCGAATGGCAATGCTCATCCCAGCAGCTGCGTGTTCCAAGGAAGCGCGAAGGCACAGTCTGCATCCTGCCACCAGATGGTACTCCATATGGACACAGCAGAGGAGGACATACTGGTGCTGCATCACCAGTGGCAATCCAGGCCCACCCTCCCCACTATATTCTCTCTAAAGGCTGTACATGGTGTTGGGAGTCATATAACCCAAGTTCTCCATTCATTTCTGGATGTTGTGTAGACTCGATCTGATGGAGGCAACTTCACTTGATGCATTTTTGAGTTTCAAGGAGTTGCCAGCAAGTGTTGCAACCCTTTTTGCACCTACTTTCCCCCAAGCCCATTTTCTGACCTTGCAGTTTCCACTTCTCCTGCGAGTTCCTGAGCACCATCAGTCTATTTATAAATTCTGTGTGGATATAGATGGCATTTCTCCAGGTACACATGTCCAGTATGGCTTGGAGGTCACAGACCAGCTGCCATTTAGGTGGTGCAGAAAATCAAAGCCCTGCCTGCTGCTGGCCAGAAGAGATCCTGGCTATTGCTCATTCTGCCAGTGCAGAGAGGGAATCCCAGGGTACTAGCCAGATCCCCATTTCTGTAATTACTTATTGACCTGAACATCTTCACTTGTACCTTCAGGTAGAAAATCTGTTTGACATTCTGGAGCAGAATCATCCAGACAGAATGATTGGACTGTCACCAAGGAGATTATTTTTCAGTGAACTAACATACCCACCCCTGCATAAGCTATGGATCTGACAAAACTGTTACTGGAGGTCCTTCCTACTCTTCCATGATGGTTGCACACTTCCACACACAAGCACTGGGTTAGTTTCTACTTTCATACATGGAAACTTACACTTGTACACCAGGGTTTCTTACAGACCCTGTGCTACAAAGCACATCCCACCTCCCTCTTCCTCCACTTCCCTGCAGCTGAGGCACTAAACACAAAGGAATATCAACTAAGTATGTGCCTGGAGGCTGAACTCAGAAGGAGGACAGGAGGAAATAGAGCATCTTCCAAGCTGCCAGCACCCAGCAAAGCCTGTTAATAATACATGTATATAGATGAGCTTTCCTTTAAAGCAAATATCAGTGGTCACCAGCACAGCAACCACTGTGAGAAGACAATGGTATGATCAGCATCAAGTATTCAAAAATCCCAACGAATGACCTCAAAACACTTGAGTTCAGCTGAGCAACCATAAAGAAAATATATGTTGGGCTATTTTTCACTTCCCTGTTCCTGAGCCTTGAGAAAGCATTTTCTTCTCATCTACAAGAGTTCTCACACAAGCCCATCTACATGTACTACTTGTAACCACATCATCTGGTGCAGGAGCTGGGTGTGCAGTAGCAACCCCATGGCTGGTGCAACAACTCCAACACCACCACAACTCACCACTTCAGTGCCATGAGGAGAACACATCTTCTTTAATATCTTTATCAAGAATTTACACGAGTTGATTGAGAGCTTTCTCTGTAAGTCTGCAGATGACACCAAATTGGATGGGAGTATTGAGCTGCTTAAGGGTAGGAGAGCTCTGCAGAGGAATCTGATCTGCCTCATAATTTTGCTCATTGACACCTGATGGCTGCCACAGCAATGTAAGCCTAGAAGGGCTACATGGTCCTCTGTGAGGGCCCAAGGGAGAGGAAGAATAAAGCATGTGCCTGAGCAAGTGCTTGCTCCTGAGAACTGACCCTGACAGAGAAACTGCTGAGGCTTTTTTGTCTGAATCCCACCGGACAGCAAAACAGCCCAACGACTCAGCACTGACTCAGGACAGCTTCCCCATGAAAAGAACTCCCAACCCTGGAACTGTGGTCCCACGATTCCCACCGCTCCCTGAGTGTGGAGGGAGCCATCCAGTCATTAGATCCCCTTTGATCTTTTTTTTTCTGGAATAAAAGGCTATAAAAGAACAGCCTGTTTTCCTTAAATGCAAGGGTGGGTGTGGGAAGGAGCGAGGGTGAGGAGGAACAAAATTGGCCTGCTAGGTTCATCTCAACCACGAGAAAAAGTCTTTTAAACTTCTCTTAATGAGGACTACTTTTTCCAGATACTACCTAATTATTGCAAATTGCTTCATCTTTTAATTGTTACTGCAAGGCAACTAAACACTGTTACGTTGATTGCTCAAGAGTGGATTGTTAATGGCTTTAATCATTTGATAATCCAGTAATACAATCAATGCAACTCTGCACCTTGTAGGAATAATTTTTGGATCCACATGCTAGGAAACATATATTGCCTTGCCATATGTCAGCCTCCATGGGCCAGATTCTGCCAGGCAGCCACAAGTCACACAAGACTGGTCCTGTAGCTTTCCATGGGAACACCCAAGTAGCAGTGAATCATTTTATATAGAGCTGGCCAAATCAGGGAGGCAAAGGGGAAGCCTATGGACTTGGATTCTGCCTCGCAGGTGGATGATCTGTTGTCATGGGAGAGAGGAAATAAATTCACACCTATGCTGCTGTCACTGAGGTTGGGCTCTTGCTATGGTGCAGAGATTTACACCACAGAGCACATTTTCTAGGAGACTCCAGCAGCTCCAGAACTGACAAATGCACAGATGGTGCAAACTGCCTGTGGTGGGGAGAAAGGAGGTGGCAGGGGCTGATGCTGACAAAGCAGGGGACCCTCTTCCAGAGGCTCCAGAGATGAGTCACCACTAGTGCCAGAGCTACTTCAGCAGCAAAACAGGGTGTCAGAGAGGAGCTGCATTTCTAACCTCCATGCCTCTGGTCTAATTTTTGCTTGGGAGAGAGCCTGGCAACTCAGGTCTGATGTCGTTGGATCCAGGGCATCTCTGCAGACTCACTCAAAAGCAGTGGGACCACTGCCGTATTCTGTAGGAATGTCCAAAGAAGAAAATCAGAGTGTCTGTAGAGACAGCTCTTATGAAGTCAAAATAACAGCATTTGGCTCTTGTGTGGTATTTAGCCCTTGCTAATTGAATTTCAACCCCCTTGGCTTTAAGGCCCTTCATTATTTTGTTGGCAGAAGCTGTTGGTTTCCTGAAGTTTGACTGCCTCAGAGGAGCTAGGCTCAGCACAGGCAGCTTGACTGGGTACATGGCCACCTCTATAGATAGCTGCTTCTGGGCTAGGACCCCCACCAGCTGCTTAGCCATGGGGAAAGCTGAGCCCAAGCTTAAGCACTGAACAAGCATGGCCCTTGCTCTTTACACAGAGAGGGGAAAAAGGCCTCCCCAGCTCAGACACCCACCAGCACCCAGTGTGGTACCACATGCTAGTGACAGAAAGAGTCAACAACCAGACCAGAGAGTGCAACATCCAGGTCACCACAGAGCAGTTCAGACAAGCATGGAGCAGGAGCAAGAGGCACACAGGGAGATGCTGGTGACTGCACTAGGCAAGAAGAGCGCTGCCTTAAAGTTGAAACCATTTATGTCCAGCAGACCAAATACTTTTAAATAAGTCACAAGGCATTCAGACATTTCAGCCAAGCTTTCAGCTTCAGACTGAGCACTTTTGGAAGCTCAGATGTCCACCAGGAACATAGGACACACCAGGACACATCACTTCCCTTCAGCTGATATCCTCATGTAATTTAGAATGGTTCTCAATGGGAACTATGGAGGGGTCCCCAAAAGGCAATTCTGAGGCATAAAAACAGCACCAGGGTATTAATTTCTTCAGAGTTGCTGGGACAGAGGGAAGTAGGAGCACCACCTGACACAGGCTCAGTCACAAAAAGTCAGTTCTGACAGACAGCAAGGAGACTAATAAACTAAAGAGTTGCTGTGATTTAGTCTTCAAGGAAAAGGAGACAATTAAGAGGCTGTGTAATTCAATAACAGTTAGCAGGAAAAGGAGCTGTCGCAGGCAGAAGGAGCAGCACCAGCACGCAGATACCCTGCGGGGCACTGGGGACCAGGGCACAGCCATACTCACCCCTGGGGCTGGAGAGATCAATGAGGGGCCAGGTGACCATGGTCTGTCTCCAGGACCTCTGGGAAGATGAGGGGGCAAACATCCTGTTTCTCAAACATCCCTTTCTCAGGAGGGCAAGAAGAAATCAGAATAATCATAGATCAGCTTGCCATTACTTTAATGTCAGATAAAATAAAAGGGCATTTAATAAAGCATACAGGGGGAGTACCCATAAAAAAAAAACAAAACAAAAACAAACCCCAACAAAAAAACATCTAAAAAGATGTTGAAAGTCAAGCAAGCCCATTCCAGGCAAAGCTTGCCAGAGCAATTCAGTCCCAAGTTTTTCAAAGTGGCCACAAAACCAGTAGGATTTATTTTTATTAAAGCTTGACTTTCTCAGGTTCTGGGAACATATTTTCTATCAGTAGTCAAGAACAGGCTGATATTCACTAACCAGGGATCTGTGGTGTCAGCCAGGACCAAAACTGAGGGGATGCTCCCCAAAAGCTCTGACCTTGGAGGCAACAAGAAGCAGAGCAGTACCCACTGCTGACAAGAGGTGATCACCTAAAGTAGACACGTGAAATGCAAGCTGGTTCTGGCAGTCAGAAGTAACTGAATTAGCAACTTCTTTTTCTGTCACCTTTTTTTTTTTTTAAATTATTTTTTTTAAAGACAACTTCTACCCCCAACAGAGAGAGGCAAACCTGGGAAAGATAAGCCCAGTTGAGGAGCAAGAGCATCTGGTTGCAAGGTGAGACCACCCAAGAGCTGGATGAGCCAGAGGAAGTGTGAGGAGATACCACCCACCCTGGCGCGGTGGACCTGACAATTTGGGTTATCCCCCTGCTCTAGGGACCAGCCTCATCACCTGACACCAGCTTTGCACAGCTCCTGCTTCTACAGACTGCCCACCTTTATAGTGGTGATTAATTAGAGTTCATGGGACTTTGAGCCAATTGCTGCTCCTCCCTCCCAGAGAGCTGCAGAACACAACTGTGATTTTACAAATGCAAGCTCCCAGCTTGCCCAGGGTGCTTGGTGGGAAAGCTCTGGGGAACAGGGGACTCTCATTACACAATCAAGGCCCTGAGGGTTTTTTTTGACTATGCAATGATAGTTTAACTTCAAACTTCACACAAACCCTGCCCACTGGTATCAGCAGCTCACCACCATACAGGGGCTCAGAGATCATTGTGTCAGATACTATATCTATCACTAGGAAGATCCTCAAGCAGGTACCTGGAGCTACACAGATCATCGTTTTTATTATCAAAACATCATGTGGCTCTTCACATAGCGTAAATAAGATTAACTACAAGAACAAAGACGTGCTGGTTATTAAAAATACATGCGCACCTACCTCAACAGTTCAGAGTCCAGTGGGCAGAAATGTTAAGTGGGGTCCCACCGAGTGCCCTGTGAGGTCAATACAATTCAATAGTTTTATTAACAACTTGGAAACCAGACCAGGGGTATGCTAATCAAATCTGAACATTTTCCCAGAATGGGAGGGTAGCAAATAATTTGCAGGACAGAAATAAAATACAATACGAGCTTGATAAATTAAAGAAGCAGCCTGCAATCAATACAAAGAGATTCAGCAGGACAAATGCAGAAGATTAACACATAGGAAGGAATAAACAAAAGGACAGAGGCTGTATGGAGATATCTGGCCAAACAGCTATACAACAGAGAGTGGTCTGGGGGAATGATCGATTGAACAGAAGTCAATAACAACAGGCTGCTGCAGCCCAGCGAGGTAATTATTCTGCTCTTTGCAGCACTCGTCAGGCTGCTGTTTGAAGCAGCACACCCAGATCTGGGCATCACATTGTAACAAAGACAGACAAGCTGGAAATTGTTCAAAGAACTACAAAAATGACAGAAGATTTGGAAAACAAAAATCTTTGTATGCACATGAAAAATGAACGGCAAGTGCAAGACCTGATGATACTTTTGTTCCCTACTGGTTCCAGGACCCCTGACGAGGTTGGAGGAATTAGCCCTGAGAAACTGGGGTTGGTCAAGGTTCGTCTCAGAGGCAGTGTAGGGAAGAGACATGTTAAATGGCAGGATGCTACAGATGGGCAAAAGGGATGCAACATAGATGCAGGAACTAATTAGGGCTCATTTTGCCCTTGGTGAAATTGTAGCTTTGGGCCAAAGCTCCAGCAGAGAAAATTTAGGGGAAATTTGACTCTAGTGTTTCTGAAAATTCAGGCAATGAAAAGCAATGAAAGACCAGAAGCCTTCTCGTGGATGGAGCTGAAATCAACCAGAACACCAGCAAAAAGAAAAAGAAGCACACAGGGCCCAAAGAGGTCTGTAAAATCACTCTGGCTGAAAGCACTCTACCTGCCATGGCCTGTTTCAGAGCCCCATCACACTTGGCTTCCACAGACCCTCCCAAGGAGCAGTGGGTTCCCAGACTGCAGAATGCCCGAGGCACCCAGCAACCTCACATAAACTCAGAACTGAAGATCAACTACCCCCCTAAAGAAGTAATGCCCTGCACAAGAGCAGCTCCCACTGCCATCAAACCTGGTTGCAGTGAAAGCAGAAACGAGCTCTCCACCCTTTGGTGATAGCTCAGAACTGTCAGAAAAATCAAAGCTACTTGGCTGCATCTGGAGGAAGGACCCACAGGAGCTCCCTTTGCCCCAGACGGCTCGCCCAGCACAGAGAACTGGAGGAGGGAGCAGGAGCTGGAGGAAGGCAGTGCTTGGAGAGGAGCCAGAGCATCGCTCAGTGCTCCAGCATGGAGACGGAGGTCTGTGACTCTGCAGCACAGTGTGTAGACTCCTGCCAAAAGCCCAATTGCACCATCTGCCAAATTAATATTCCTATTTTTAATATCTCGTTAAAAGGGAAACATTAAGGGGAAAAAGGAGAGAAAAATAGAACACGGCCATGCTGATTAGATTTCTAAGCTCTGCAAGGAATCGCACCAGATATCGGGGCTGCTTCTCTCCTGTCCTCCCGCGATCAATTCTCCCTCCAGAGGTGCAGAGCTGCTGGGTCGAATGCAGGGAGATGCACCACTGAACACCATGCTGCTGCTGCCACTGCCACTTAGCAAGGAGAGGAGAGCAGGGACGCTGGAGAAGATGAATCAACATGGTTCATTTCTTTGTGAGGAGCTGTTGCCCTGTACTATTTCCATCCTGGAAGCAGCTCCCGTAACCTTGCTTCTCCTGAAAGGTGTGTAGGAAATGCACTCTAAATGTGAATGGGGTGAAAGTGGAAAAAAAAAAAAGAGAAAAACAGAAAAAATCCCTCTGCTGAACAGAAATGAAATGCACAAGCCATGTGTCAGAAAGGAGGCAGCCTGTGGAGCGGGCAGCAGCGGTTGATGCTGAATTAGCAGGGGAGCAAAACCAAGAGGCAGCTGCTGGGAGCCAGCACGGCATTAGCAACTGCTGCTGGCTGATGAGCCAGGCCAGGGCCTGATCCTGGCTCCTGGCCAGCCATGGGGTCCCCTTTCCAAGAGTGGCACCTCCCGAGGCTTGCCCAAGCAGCTCCCAGGCTGAACGGCAGCCACCGCTGCTGATGCTAATGGGTTTAAACATTAATATGCTAAACAGAACGAAGAGTGAGAGAGGGGCTTGGATTTCTCTAGGTAGCAGACATGTCTGAGGTTAATGCCTGCCAATTCTTATTTGCTCTGCGATGTCAAAATCCATGTCCTTATTAGCCAGCCCATTAGTCCCCCGAGGCTAGTAGCCCATTAGCTCTGTCCTGGTCCCAGCACTTAACAGCCTCAAAGTGACTCGGTCTCACCCGCTGGGCAGTGTTTAGAGTTCACCCATTCCCACCTGGCATCCTCCACCAGGAGCCCATGTAGGGGCTTTTCAAGATGGAGCCAGGGGTGTAACAAAACCAGACTCAAGCAAAGTGTTCAAGAAGTGCTGGTTTTAGCTTTCCCACCCCTGTTTAGTGGTGAGCAGAGTCATCCTGACACGTTCTTTGTGCTCTGAAAGGCAAGATGGGCTTCCTTACTTCTTCCAAAACATCCTGGGTCTGCTCTGATTCTCCCACTGTTGACTTTACACTAAGGATTCTATGGGATGGGAAACTTGTCCTCTCTTTGCCTGTACAACATTGCTTTCTATGCAATTAATACTAATAATTAGCAGGCATAACTATTAGAGAGAAAATATTACCAAACTACATCAGGCTGTTAGTCCATTAAGCTCAGCATCTGCTGTATGTATGAGCATGGGTGCAGCAAGGGATGTCCAGCCATGGCTCCTGTTGACCAGTCAGTATCTGTGGGAGCTCAGGCCATTTTGCACCACAGGAAGTTCAGCCTGTTCACTCTAACCATTATAAAGATTCACTGTCAACAGGCTGTGAAATACTTCACTAGTGAGACCCCTACCATCATCTGCATTTGCAGATGTGGAAACTGAGGCATACAGTGAGTTGTACAATAGGGCTTGACTAAGGTTAGGCAGCAATATGGGGATGCACCACAGATTTTTCTGTAGTGTTCCTATTTCACAGCTTTAAATTATTCCTAATATAAGGTTAAAAGGGTGAATGGTGCCTTCTTCACCTCTACCCAAGAGGTGAATTAATTTAATGGTTTTCTTACATTTACATACCAGGCTATGGCAGTAAATTTTCTTCTGCTGCGAGGATAAGGATAAATGATCCAAGATCAGTTTGGAGCCATGTTTTCAATATGAGTAGCTTCCCAAAGAAAGATAACCAAAGACACTCAGATGCAGATAGAAGAAACTGGTCCTACAGCGAATTTTCTACCTCGAGAGTAAATATTTCCCCAGAAGGTCCCTCCTCTGTAGGCAGGATCTTTCCATTTATTTCTATTCCCAGACCTCAGATTTAGCAAAGCACTGAAGCAGGTACTTACCTTTAATCAAGCACATTAGTCGCCCCATTGAAGTCAATGGGACTTCTCAGGTGCTTAAAGCAAAGAATGCGCTCAGAGTGTGATGCTAAGCCAAGGAAAGTGGTGCCTGATGAAGACAGAGAAAAAGCAGTCAACAAATGAACCAGAACCATCTGCAAATGACTCCCAACTGGGCAAGCTCCCTTCTATCTCCCTATACTGCCTTACTCGCTGAAGAATTTTTCATTATGAATACCGAGCTCCTGCTGCTGCTACTGCTTTTAAATGGTGCTTAGTAAAGTTAAGCCCTCAGGGTATGCCACAGACACAGCCAGAGCCTGGCACTTGCTGCTTGGGTACTTCCAACCCCGGTGTGGAGGGCTAGGAACGAGGGAGGTCAAAGCATGGCTGCACTTAAGCCTGGTTAGGAAATAATCCCAGAGCCAGGGATTTCTCAGGTGGGGAAAACTGATGGAAACACTCCTACTTGAATTAGAGTAGCCCAAACTCAAACTCTGGACCAAACATAAAGGATATTTCCTCCGAGGACAGCTAGCCTTCATGCTACAGGGACAAGCACTGTGCAGCTCTGCATCCATCCCCATCATCCCCATCATTGCTCTTCCCTTGCTGAGGTGTAGCCCACAGAAGGCACCTTGAGAAATACTTCCCATGAAACATTCTTTGAAAGTCCTCTCTCATCTACCCTACCTGCCTTGTTGAGTGGATCCCCCCACACTTGGCAAAACCGAATGAGCAGTTCAGAACCAACACAACCGTGAACCTGTGTTAACTGGGATTTGCAAAGTGCCACAGTAGTGTGGTTGAACCTCTGCTGGTAGCTGAGTACCACACAGCTGCTCACCCACTACTTTCCACCCCCCTCACACACCCTCCTGGTGGATGGGAACAAGAATCAGAAAGGACAAAACAAACAAACTAAAGCAAACAAACAAAAAGTGAAACGCTGGGGGTTGGGAAAAGGGCAGTTTAATAAAACAACACAAAGAGAGAAGGAAACAACAGTGCCAATGAAATAACAGACAAAGCAAGAAGCCAGGAGAACTCTACCTGGGCTCAAGACACCACTTCTCCAGCTCTAGCACACCACAGCAAGTTGAAAAAAGACAAGCACCATCCCTCAGCCCTCCTTTATATAGGGGCAGGATTCAGTGTGGTACCAAACATCACACTGGCTGGTTGGGTTGTTTATCCCGTTGTGGCCCCTCCCATTTGCAGCCCCTCCCAACTGCTGGGCCCATCAGCTGCTGGTGATAATTAACCTGAACCTAACCCAGGACACATCGGAAGATGATGGTGGATACTTGGGAGGCTCTGCAGAGAGTACTGAGCCTTGCTCTGTTACTTGTAACCCTTAGAATGAAGGTCATAAACAATTCTCCCTAAAAGCTCAAAAATCATGTTTTACAAATAAGTCCTTAAAAATTCACCATTTTCTGCCAGTAAACTCCTGTAAAATATTTACAATATTCAGAGTGAATCTGAATGCGAAGCAATTCTTCCCTTATTCAGGTGAAAAGTTGCAGAAGATGTTCCTTCTAGCTCCAGTCCTGGCAGGCAGAGCTATTTCAGACTAGCTTGTGCATGTTCTCTAATGCTTTTTAAAGACATTATAGGTGGCAGATTGATTTTTATTAATTATTTATATTGCAGCAACACCTAAGGCTGATCTGATGTTGCTCTTATATTGTGTAGGAGTAACAAATAATGAGATTATCAGGTTGTGTGTACTGCCTCTGAAAGTGCCGTGTTTGGGACTTGTATCATTTGTTGCAACGTACCCTGTAGACAATATTTATCAGAGAAACACAAAAAGAATCCATAATATTCAGCCAGCTGTTGCTACCTCCATGATAAGATTATGATGGCAGCTCAGGAAAACAGTCAAACAAGTTTTAGTGTCCTCCCCATAAGGATTGCACACAACCACCTCCACCAGAGACAATAAAAAAAATAATCATTGGCCTGCTTCAAAATGCATCCTCGAGTGGAGCTGTAACACACAGACAGACCTGCAAACTGTGAGCACCCTCATCACCTGCCAGTGCTTGTCCCCCCACAGCACACAGTTCTGAGAGCTCTCCTCTCGTGCTCCAGTGTGGTCACCTCTCCCAACATCCAGGACTTGGAAGTTGGTGGTTAACTGCACTGAATGATGACTGCAGACGTTCACAGACCAGCTGGGGAGCAGCAGCCCCGCTATCATATTCAATGGCTTCAGCCAGATACTTGCCCTTATTACCCATCTCAGCTGGCATGTATGTTCCTGTGATATCTATTCTAGAACAGGATTCACTATGTATGAAGGGAGAGAACTGTTGACTGAGAGAATGTAGCTTACTATTTAAATCCCACTTTAAAAAGAAAAATGCCTTTTTAAATAAAATTTCCGTAGAAGAGTCTCTCTAGTGTACACAAAGCCATGGGGAAATTTCCCAAAGGGTACAGTGGAGATTACAAGATACAGCTTAGGCTGGAGCATCAGGGGGTGGATGCTTTGAACTCAGGGGGTTTCTGAAAGCACAAGGGAAATTCTTCCAGTCAGAGTATTTCACAGTGTTTTAATAGGGGACAAATTATTTTTTTTTTCACCCTCTGCAAATCTGCCCAAAGAATCACAAACATCTTTCCTCCCTCAAATCATTCTTTAGTGAGAGAGAGATAACAATACATCCCCAATAGCCTAACTCCACCTATAGATCTCAAAGCACTCGATAAAGTTTCACAGCTTTCATGAGCGCTGTTTTTCAGGGGCAGGGAGAGGTGAAGTGACTTCACTAAAGAGCTAACCTAAGTAGTTGAATCAAAAAAGACCTTATTATAGTAACACAAAAGCTTCGTTTGAGATACTACGATTTGACATCATCCCAAAAAATATAATGCTTTAGGGCATGACTCCATAGCCATTAACGTTTGTGTAAGGCTTTCCATTGACATCGGTGGAAGCTGGGTCTGCCTTTTAAAAGCTATCCCTTCATCCACTCAGACAAGCCTTTTTTTTTTCTTTTTTTTTTTTTTTTTCCCCTTCCCATTTGCAGCTGATGTTCTCCAGCCTGTTTTCTGGAAAGCAACAACTTTTCCATTTTCACATAGAGCAACTTTACTTCCATGGTACGCCAGTCTGCTTGGGATGTCATGGCGTGGCTCACAGCAAACACTAACATGACATGACAGGCAGATGCAATTCGCTGAGCTCTGCCGTGGCAGGACAAGTCAGGGAAAGAACTCTAAAGCGGCTTTTTTTCCAAGGAAATGTGAGGGAGAGTGAGGGGAGAAAGGGAGGACTGAATCTCCCATTTCTGCTTCCAGACAGAGAGACCTAAAGTTTTACAGCCAGATTTTGCTATGGGCATGGCACAGCACCACGTCCCCAGAGGCAGAGGGGACAGCGAGGGCACTGTCAGCAGAGCTGGGGATGACCACAGCATCCCGAGCCAGGGTGACGTGTCTCTCTGCATGACCTACCAGCACACAGTCACACAGCTGAGTCGTGTGCAAGCGCAGGTCTGCCTCTCCAAACACCCAGGAGACATCACATCCTTTAACAGAGGGACAAAAAAAGAATAAATCATGTCGCTTACCGAGGCTGTAATACCTTGGAGTGACACCAAGATATTAAAGCACACAAGAGAGTGACAGGAAGAAGGAAGCATCCCATGTCTCTGGTGGTGCAGGGTGGCTCGTGGGTGTCCAGGAGCATGAACTCCTCACCCAACTCAGCTAAACTGGAAAGAGGATCTACCCTGGGTCTCCGTGGACCCCTCCGGAGGGTCAACCAGCTCGGGAGCTGTGTGCCTCCTCACCTCCCTGCCCTGCCAACTGAGGAGGAGGTTCTGGCCAGCCCCGCCAGTGGGTGTCAGCAGCTCTCAGTGTGCACCCACTGCTGTGCTCAGAATGCTCTGGGAGAGGAGCTGGCTCATCAAAGTGCCCTGCCCAGACCTGGGCTTTGGTCTCAAGGCAGCCCCACAGACTTCTCCAGGAATAGTTCTCAGCTCCATCACATCATTGTCTTCCCATGTCTGCCTCCCTGAGTCAGGCCTGACAAACTTCCTGCAGCAACCAGAGTTGCATCGGGGCTGAAACAGCTCAGCATAGCTTTGGACTAGAGCCTGCCTTCACAAGGTGGAGTATTCCAGCCACACACGAGACACCATCACTCCTTGGACAGGGTGAGTATTTATGATGACCCCAGAGCCTGCATTAATTCATTTCCCGTGATCCAGAGACTGGAAGACAACCCTCAGCTTCAGTAGGACATTGGCTGAAGCCCATATACATCAAAATGTATCTGCAACATCCAAGCTGTCCCCATCTGTTACCCTGACTGTGAAGTTTACAGATGAGAAGCAGGAAAAGTTATAAAAATGAAGGTGCAAGCCCTGCTCTTGCACAGATGTACAAGACTGCTCACACAGGGAGCGTTATCTCAGCTGTCCCCAGGAGTGACCAACGCAAAGATGTCAGCATACATGCCAGCCTTTCAACACACCCTGCCCAGTGCAAGCAGAGTTAAGGTCAGCTCACATCTTGCAGAGCCCCAGACATGTGCTTTTTATGAGTTTCAAGCAGGCTGAGATAATTAAATCTCATATTCATTAATATCCATTCTATACAGCATAGAACAAAGTCTCGGGAACCTGAGCACAGTTTGCAGGACTGCATCTCTCCAGCCCAGCACCAGGAGAGCCACAGGCTGGGCTGGGTGGTCTCCCACCCTCCTTCCCACCTTCACCTGAAGCACAACCATCTCTGAATCTCCCAGTGTGTGGCCAGTCCCCATAAGGTTTATGACTCCTCTTGGCTGCACGGAGCCTCTGAGGAGCCCAAGAGTTTGTGGGCACTCACTTCAGTGGGATTAAGGAGCCTTTCTGCGGTTCCCCCCACCGTGGCACTTGAGGCATCACTGCCGTCTGCCCGGAGCAGCCGCTTGGCAGCCGGCGCGGCAGCCGCGGAGCCGGCGCTTCCCGGGAAGGGTCGGTGTCAGGACGAACAATGGCTGCACGGCAGTGCTGGGAGAGCGGCACAACAGACTCTCAACACAGAAATTACTCCAGGCACAAAGAAAACACCAACAAAGATCATACTCAACAAAGAGAGGCAGGAATTTCACAGCAGAAGAGAAGAATAGAGACTTTAAAAGCTGCTTTCATTTCACTTTGCAGCTCTGTACATGGACAGTCAAGCACCAGAAACGTTAGGGCTTGGGGCACACTGCAGGTCACCAGGATTTCCTCATTTATTGCTTATTTCTTATATAAGCTCACTACAAACACAGGAGTCCTCATCCTCTTTGTATTGTTTGGAAACAGTGCGAATGAATAGGATCTTTTCTTTTTCTCTCCTCTTCCTCTGAAGGGCTGCAGTAATGAGCGGAGGATATAGTTCACTTCTCTGAGAGAGGAGGCTATTAGAGCTGGTCCTAAACACCCACATCAGAGCAGCTGCAAAGCAACGGCTCCCTCCTCTCCTCCTCAGGGAAGTCACAATCCAGTACCTCCACTCAGGAATGACAAAGAGGAAGGCGCTACTAAAGGACACTGCTGAAAGGACTGGCTCCTCCTGGTCCCATGCACAAGCAGATCCCCTTCATGCCACGATTTCTCTGCAGGCCACAGAGCTGAGAATGGGGATCAGCTCCAGGAGCTGGAACGGGACAGCTGCAGGGAGCACAGCCGAAAGGAAGAGGGTGAACATGTGGTTTCTGGCTGGATGCCTCTCAGTCCTATGGAATTTGAGCTCTCTGAAAACCCCTGTCATGAGGCCAGGTTGAGATCTGCTGTGACCCTAAAGTGATTATCGCCTTAAAGTAGGTTAATGTGTTAATAAATTAATTATGCACTGTGGTAGCCAATTGTCTGAGGAGAGAAGGATTAAAATTAGGAGCAAGACATCCTGTGGGAAAGGCAAAGAAGGGAAGATCTGAACCCAAAGGAGTCCTGCAGGAAACCCAAAGAGGAGTGGAGGTGACACCTGCCCTCTGTGCCCATCACTGGAGCATGTGCCCTGGGGATGAGCAGCTCTCCTGGAGTCTGCATTCCCTGTGTTCAGTAACTGGCAGCACTACCGTTATCCAGCAAACAAACTGCACAGGGAGGCACAGGTATTAAAAGGGATGCCAACTTACAACTAAAGCTGCCACGAAGTCAAGGTCTGTCATCAAACTATCACTGGGATGAGCGAATGCTCCAGGAGTGCCTGGTGCCTCCTCCCCTGAGCAGGCAGTGATTACTAAGGACATTTCCATGAGCGGTGTATGATCTTTATTTTTTTCATGCACAATGACCTTTAAAAGTACTGGCTAAGCTATTTGCATTGCCTAGCCCAGAGTTTCAACAGACAGCAGGAAGACGAGCATTAACCTTAATGGCTAAATCACTTCATGCCACTCTGAAGATGGAACACTCCCATGAGTCGGCAAAAGACCATTTCCATTTGATTATTATATATTTAAACAGCAACAAGCATCTCTTAAAACTCAAAGTTACATGCCTGACAATGCTCTCCTGGTTTTCTGGAGGGCCAGCCCAGGAAACACCCTGCCTGGGGCTTGAGCAGGGCTGAATTGGGGAGGAAACAGGACACCTTTGAAGGCACCTTGTTGTGATGACATGGGGTGGGAAAGGAGATGCCCTGGCACAGCCACACTGCCTGCCATGACTTCTCTTCTCCCACCACACAGGAGCAGGCATCAGAGAGCTGTGAATTTAGGTCTGAGCCCCAAACCACCCTGCAGCACTTATAGAAGGTTTGCAACTCCTTTGAGTTGGGATCTCACACATCTTTTTTTGGAGGAAAAGGATTTTGTAATGTGTAAGTTGTATTTATAGCAACAGTAAAGAAGCACCATAAAAAGCATGTAAATAAAATCACAGCCCCCTCAGCACACTGCTTAGGTGCAAATACCTGCTTTGGAGCAGGCTTATTTGTAGGTTCATAAACACGAAGCCCAAAAAAGGAGTAAGCAATGCTGAAATAAATTCCTGGAAATCACAATGCTCATGGCAAAATGTTGTGTGTTATTCAGCCAGCTCTGATAATTAAAACCTCACATTCAGCCAAGGTCAAAATATGGCCCTTGTCCAATGCATATTTACTTCCATGGAAAGGTTTGCATGGATCCTAAGAGATTCCCAGAAAAGATCAGCTCACTATCCCTCCCACAGGCACCTCCGATAATACAGCTGTTTCCTAGCAGCTCACAGCAGAGCTCTGCAATGATTTTGGATGCAAGATGAGAGCAAACTACAGTAACCAAACTGCAAGGTGTACTGTGTGCTCTGACCCAGCCAGGGCACCTGCTCCAGCCTCTCCCTTTTATCACATCAGCTTTAATAATTGTTTAAGATCCAGACCTGGCAGAGATGGCAGCACCCACTAAGCTGTTATTAAGCCCCTGATGTCACCTCTCACAGTGGATGGCTTGCAGCCCACTCAAGCACCAAGCACATTCTGCCCTAGTGTCTGGGCAGCATCTATATGCCCATATAGGTGCAAAGAGAGGATGCACTGCCTCCCCATGTGCAGAACACCATTTCTCACTCAACTCTGCCTGCTGCTCACTTACTGCTCCCAGTCACCCTCCTAAACCTGGGTTACCCCCAGTAAAGCCATCCCAAAGAGATCTCCAGGGTGCAGAAACCCCAGGTTCAACCGCTGTGCAGTCAGCGGGGATGATACAGGGTTGTACCTGGCCCAGAAAAAAGGCCACCACAAAATGAGCCTTGGTGATGAGTCTGGACCTAAAGCATGGCTAAGGAGGGGTGAAGTGCCCTGAAGACATGCAGTGACCTGGGGAAGTCAGCTTCCTGACCAAGAGGTCAGTGGCTGTTGGCGGAGGGCACAGGAGACACCAATAACATCTCCAGCTACTAGAAGAAGATTTGACAGGAGACATCTGTCAAAGCCCTCGTACTACAAACTACTCGAGAGGAAGCATGTGATTGTATTATTGGAGCTTGTATTGTGCTGCTGAGCAGCGCTATTCTTCATGTCCTTTTGTCATTTAAGGAAGACTTTTGTGACAGCATTTGCCTATCGCTTGTAATTCCGTGCAGGTTTGTAAAGTGCCCTATTTTAAAAAACCACTATACATTAGATTTTCCTGTTCTCATTTTTCTTGATGTACAATACTGTCTAAATCAGTTTAAGATCAGGCCTGTACATCATCTCTGGAAATGAATACAAATACCTCTTATTCCAAGTCAAATTAAATAATCAGGAGATACAGTGGCCACTCGCATATTTAACATGAAGAAACACAAAGCCCAAAGCTTTCTGCTGTTGTGAGACCTCCCACACTGCAGCCTCTCCATCCCCAGCATGGCCACACCGGGGACAGCCATCATCAGCACCGTTCCAGCCAGAAGAAGTGCCACAGGATGACACCAGCCCTGCCCCGATGGCTGCATCCGGCAAACCCTGCACAGGCACAGCCTGAGCAAGGGCTCTGGTGCTGCTGCTCCAGCCCCTCCACAGCATCTCTGCTCTGCCTTGCCACAGCCCTGGGGACCACAAGTGGTCTGAAAGGGGGTCTCTGGGGACCCTCCCCCCACTGTAGTTCTCCTCTCCAAAAGCCAGATGGATGGATGCAGACACTGAGCATTGCATTAGCAGGTTGCCAAGGGCCTCGGGTCTTCCTCCCAGTCACATTTAAGTTTTCATGCACATTTAATCCAAAACATACCTGGGACTTGAGCATTTGCTTCCAGTTGTGCCTGCTTGACCCAGCTCAGGCTGTGTGAGCTCCCCAGGCACCTGGCCCTGCGCAGGGCAGTGTTTGCCCCCGGCGGGACCAGAGCACAGCTTACTGCCCAGGAGCAACTGGTCTTGCAAAAGGTGCTAACAAGGAGCAGCTGCCCAAAGGCAGCTCCAACAGCCTTGGTGCAAAGAGAGCTTGGGACAGCCCACAGAGCCCCTCTTGAAATCCATTACCTCCTTTTAATAAGCTGCAATTATTCTAATTGGATGCAAAGAGGAGGAATAGGCACAGAGACTAATGGCAAGAGGCTAGGGGAGATGTACATAGCAGCCACCTTGGCTGTTCTGCAGGCACCTTTCAGCTGCCAAGTAGTGTGAAACCACAGGGTGCCACAGCCCTTCAAGGGACAGTGAGTGTGCGGGGTCACCCTTGCCCTTCCCTGGCCACCACATCTGTCCTCATGGGACAATGTGCACCACAAGCTTAGCTGGGTTTGGCACACCCTGTCCCTGCCTGCACCATGCATCTCCTCTGGCTTTTCTCCCCAGCTCCAGCAGCCAGCTCGGCCACCCAGCTACCCACCCCTGCTTTGTATGCCCAGCCATGCCTCCAGTCATTGGTATTAGCCTCCTCCTCGACTGCTACAGCATGATTTTGTTTGGGTGATGGAAGCTGAATGCAGTAGTCAAGGCTGACACATAACGCTGATTGATATATTGGTGCATAAGAGTTTTTATGTTACTGGCAAGTGACTATCAGGCAGTGTGCGTGCTCCTTTTCAACTTGCCAGCAAAAAAAAAAGCAGGAGAGAATGCAGCAGGAATGCTAAAGGAGCAAACACCCTGATGGCAGGCTCCAGAGAGTGGTGCCTGCCCAAGCCCTGGACTCGCTGCATAGCTCAAAGGGCAGAAACCATCTGCCTGTGACAGTGGCAAGGAGCTCAGCTGCAAGGGGAGATGGGAACCCCAGGTAAAGGAGGTGCTGCAGCTTGTGCTTAGAATGAATGGGACCAGAGGGGCTCAGGGCCACCAGCATCCTGCCCTCCTGCCTGAAGCTGTGCCTGGAGATGGCCAAGTGTACCCATGTCCCCTTGTCCTTTCTAAAGAGGACCTGGGGCATCCTCACTGGAAATGTACATGGTCTGACTCTGAGCTGGCACCATCACACAGCCCCACAGAGCCATGGGGTGGACAGGGAAGAAGCAGTTACTCTCTCCTCCTCCTCCCAGCTTCCCAGCAGCATCAGCCAGGATCACTGCTACCCGAGTCAGAGTCCCAGGCAGCGAGTGAGGGAAGTGGACTCGAGCATGGGACTTGAGTAGCAGCTTTTATGAGCTTTACACAAAAAAAATTATGCCTTTATAAAAGCTTAACAGCAGGTAGGCATAAGGCCATGAGAAACAGGGAGGTGGTAATGGTCTTTTGAAAGTAATTCCTTTCAACCGTAAAACCAAGACTTGATGAAAATGATAAGCCATGGGATGTGGCTGCCTGATAGCGTATTAACATAAATGCTTCGAGTAGCAGCCACAGCGGCCTCGCCAGCCAGCGGGAACAGGGGGAATTAGCAGCCTCGTCAGCCGACGTGGGGAGCTGCTGCACACAGAGCCCCGAG
The DNA here is from genome assembly GCA_013401355.1 of Ceyx cyanopectus. Lineage (NCBI taxonomy): Eukaryota > Metazoa > Chordata > Aves > Coraciiformes > Alcedinidae > Ceyx > Ceyx cyanopectus. The sequence goes on from VYZU01077736.1 coordinate 57,305, forward strand.
GGGAAGCGGCAGCGATAATTAATTGTTGGGCTGGAAATTGGCCCACCTGCATAAGCCACCCCTCCTGCCCTGCAGCCAAGCAGGGGCACGGTGGAGAGTGGCTGCTGGGGAGCAAGAACAAGGTGTTGTCCCATCCCACCCCAGCTCATCCCACTTCATGCCGTTTCATCCCACCTTAATCTCCTTTCATCTCAAACCATCCCACCCCATTCCAGGAAATCATTGCCCAGTGCTTGCTGTGGAGAGCAGGAGACCTTGTTTCTACCTCATCTGCCATCTTTGTGTTTTCTTCCTCCTGCTCCCTGGGGGACAAGCAGATATCACTGTAGAGGGGGCTCTCAGGAGACCTGTTCCCAAATTCTAATCACCAAGGAGATGTTCACTTGCACCAAACCACAGTGTAGGGAGACTGGGGGCACTGTCTCTGCTCTGCCCGTTCCCCATAATGGACCCATAGTTAAGAACACAACTTCTGACAAATGAATTTTCAGAATTCAAACATCCCCTTACAAAACTAATATTCCAGTTCACTGGTGTCCCTGCCAGGAGGATGCGATTTGGTTGCACAGTCTATTATGTTCCAGAACGTGAAAGGTCAGGCTTAAATGGGATTTTTCACTGTAAAAGTCACCTACATGAATGACACACAGTACCACCACAAGGCATTTGTAAAGCAGAATCCAGGATTATGGATGCACCATTTACTTCTGTTTATCTCCCAAACAGAAAACTGGAAAATATTTGCCTCTCCCGAGCATTCAGCTTAAGAAATTTCCTGGAGCTCTGTGGGCTTTGGGGGCAGGCTGTCAAACAAAAGACAAATGCCGGGAGCAATTAGCACAGCTGGGGATTGAAATCCTGCCCTGAAGTTTCATTCTGCCTTGGGATCCATCTCAGTGGGTGTGAAGATGCTCTTTGGTTGGGTCCAGGTGCTGGCAAAGCGGGATGTTGCCTGCAGCACAAAGGGCTGCGAGCATTGGGATGCTGGTGCTGGTGCTGGTGGTGGAGACCTGACCACAAAGTGGTTGGTGAGGAGATGCAAGTGCCAATATCAAGGTGTACACCAATGGGTTCCTCTCGCCGCTCAGCAGCATCCCATCATGGCTCATACCTGCTCGCCCCAGGTATAAGCCCTTTATCCCTGCATCATCTTTCAGATTCCTCTTCACACTTCCGATTTTTACTGCTGGGATAAAAGTGTTTTGAAAGCAGCCTCCTCCGAGGACTGAGGAAAAAAGGATCAAGATGTGAGAGTTGGGCTGAGAGGCGAAAGGTTTTGGGGACAAAAGAGAACAGAGCTGCTTTGCCCTTTCAGGATCATGCATCCTGCTCTGGCTTACTGCAGAAGATCCAGAAGAAAGGGAGAGCCCTTTCAGCCTGGAAAAGCAGAGAAAGGTTCAGTACAGAGAGCAGCAGGAGTGAGAGCAGCCCCATTATCTGACAGAAGTAGAAATAAGACTGGGGGAAAGAATGACTTAAAAATAAAAGGAACATTAAAACCAATGTTTCCCGGAGCATACGTGTGTGTGTTTCTTCCCATGAGGAGGGCATTCTGAGGGATAAGCAGGGTTAAAGAGCCCCATTCATCTTCCCCTTACAACTGTGCTGACTCAGAACCTGGTCAAACAAGTTTAATCTTTTTAGTGACAACAAAGAGAAGTGGAAGGAGGGTGGAAAGGAGCCAGTCTGGATGGGCAAAGAGGGAGAAAAAAGAAAGCACAGAAAGAAAACTTCCTTTTTACAGCTTTTAGTTATTCATTCCACCATGGAAATCTGGCCTGATGGGCTTAGGGAGAAAAACAATGTCAATAGAGTTGTGGCACTGTATCCATCTTCTCCCCTTGCACTGCCCCTGCAGGATGGTGGGTACCCAGCAGGGATAGCACCAGCACTGCCACCTCCAGCCCAGAACATGGGAATGGCAGAGGAAGGGCAGCCAGGCAAGAAGGGACACGGCAAGGAGGAGGAGGTTTAGGAGATGGCTGGTGGGGATGGAGTCAGATCTTCCCTATTCCCAAGGTCACATGGTGACTGCCCAGGTACCAGCACCTCCTGCTTCCAGGGCACTGGCAGTGACTGCCCAGCCAGCTGCCTGCTGGCAGCCCTAGTACTCAGTTACCTCTGGCAATACAAACCTCAGCTTCCATCTCAGCCTTTAATATTTTTGAACTCTTTGGGCCAGAATAATAGCAGGGTAAAGAAACCTCTTTTTCCCTTTCTGGGGAAGAGAGACATGAGGACACTGCTGTTGCATCTCTCTGGAAATGGAGGCATTCATTAGCAGCACTGCTCTGTGAGGAAAATGGCCATCATCTGAAAATCAAACACACTGTACAAAATAATCTACACTGGCTGGAAGATGAGGGGTTTTTTCATCCTTAATTTCTGTAATTCCCAGTCATGCCAAGTATGATGCATCCTCATTTATAATGTAAGAGTTAAGGTTGGGGCAACAATTATTTTCAGGATCCTATAATCTCAACTGTAAAATTTCACCCCAGGCTGAAAATGAAAGAGCAAATCCTTCACTTTGGCATGAGCTGTATAAGACACAAAGCAGTTCCACTGCTAGCAAGTTACGCAAATATAAATGCACATTAGATTCCCCACTTAACTTTTTTTTTTTTCTGATCTTGAGCCAAAAATAAGATCTGAACTGAAATATGAATTTTTCATTGCATGTTTCTGATTCAAGATGTAGAAACAGACTTCCGAGGCTGCAAGCATCTACCTGTTTTCACCCACCTCCAGAGCCCTGGAGATGGGTTTGCTGAGCACACACCCTGCAGACAGCTACATCGTCTGGCTGTGCTGCCAGCTGTCGTAAAGCCTCTCTGAAATGGCTCACTCCAGTCCTGCTCCAGATCCA